>JZLH01S0032863.1:2479-13602 GCA_001188425.1 Eucidaris tribuloides
CGGGACATCCATTAAAGGTAAATAACATGATTGGGGGTAGTCCTCAACTTGGGGCTGAAACTACTCTAGAATCAAGTAAACTACATTATGCAAGAATTCTCCTGTGAAAATCTTGTAGTCAAACGTTGACTCATTCTTAACTAAATGTCAATATTCCTCGTGGCAGGCAAACCTGCTGAGTGGCTCTCTATGGGTCCTATTTTTATCGTGCCCTGACAAAATTAGAATACAAGTATGTTCATGCTTGATTCACCTGAAGTAAACAAATTAGAGGCAAATCCTCCCAGGTGGGAGATCCACTCCAGCTAGTGTATAGTTTGTATATATTTCAACTCATTTGGTTCTTGAGGCAATTTCAAGTGTTCCCAATCATGTCACTAACCTTTAATATTCTATTCAGTCATGGAAAAAATTGTGAAGTATAAATTCTGCCACTATAAACCCTAAGAGTACATGTAGTCTTTGAAATGCTGTATGTTACGATTTGTGAGTTTGCACTTTTAATCTTCAATTTAAGATAAATGGTGTACAAGATTCAACTCCATTAGATTGGGGAGGGTTGTACCGCAGCAGGACAGACATTTTATAGATGTTGTCAAAGATAAATGGCAAGACTGGTACTGTACATGTAGAAGTCCTCGAGACACATTTATACAAAGTGCATAATTAGCAATAAAAGTTTTCTCATGTGAAAATCTCATGGTAATATCCTCCTCTTTGTTTTACAATTATTAAAGACACTATATAACACTGTGGAAGACACGTTTAAAAAATTGTCGAACTTTGCTATCTGACATATCTGACAGTGTTTGAATGGACAAATAAACACCTTAGAACACAAAAGTTTGGACAGTTATGCGGTCACTAGTACAATATGTGCAGATACAAAGTGGCACATTAATTTCCTATCAGGCGAAAGGAAATTCTGCAACACAGCAGTCTATGGGGGAAAGCTGGAATGGTCTCTCAATGATTTTTACTTTTTTAAAGCACTTGCTGATCGTTTTAAGCTGCAATTTTTCAGGGCTTCATTTTTAGACCATGTCAGAGACACTGGAAGCATGGGGAATCATGCAGCTCAGATTTTTCAAACTGGAAACACTGTTATACAGTGCCTTTAACAGAAAGTGCTGTCACATTGAAATAAAAAGCTCTTTCTAGTCAGTTCAATTTATAGCTAAAAAAGATAATCTTTAAAAACTGCGTCCATGATATGCACACCCCTGAAATGAACTTATAAAACAAAAGAGCTATTAAATCATTTGCACAAATCCACATGAACATGCAGCTCTCACAAAAGTGTCGGGGCTAAAAAATCAGATTTTATGAAAATAAGCACCGATGAAATTCAAACAGAATACAACAACACATATCGTCGCAAAATGAATTTTTTATTTGTTAAAGGCACTGTATAACAGTGTTTCCAGTTTAAAAAATCTGAGCTGCATGATTCCCCATGCTACCAATGTCTCTGGCATGGTCTAAAAATGAAGCCCTGAAAAAATTGAATTTTAAAACGATCAGTAAGTGCTTTAAAAAAAGTAAAAATTATTGAGAGACCATTCCAGCTTTCCCCATAGACTGCTGTGTTGCAGAATTTCCTATCACCTGATAGGAAATTAATGTGCCAATTTGTATCTGCACATATTGTACTAGTGACAGCACAACTGTCCAACTTTTATGATCTAAGGTGTTTATTTGTGTATTCAAACACTGCCAGATATGCCAGATAGCAAAGTTTGACAATTTTTATAACGTCTTCCACAGTGTTACTGTATATAGTGTCTTTAAAGCCCAAGTTTAGTTTTGGGGATTTTTTGTTATTTGAAAGCTTTATGCCCCAATGTCATAACCCTGCAATAATAGATTCTGATGTCTTTAGTTTTTTTTTAAATTAATTAATGAAAAAATCTCGTGGGAACACCCCAAAATTTTACATTATAGCATCTAAAGGGTTTGAAAAGGCTTTAAGGTTACATGTGTTATACCTCATCTGAAAGAGCAGACGCAGCTCTTTCAGATGAGGTATTACTCATATAAATTTTTAACCCTTTGGATGCTGTAATGTAAAATATGGTCAAAAATGTCGGGCCCCCCCCCCCGAATTTTTCATTAATTAATTTTAAAAAAAATCAAAGACAAAAAAAAAGTTATATGAGTTATACCTCATCTGAAATAGCCGAGTCTGCTCTTTCAGATGAGGTATAACACATGTAACCTTAAATCCTTTTTAACCCTTAAGATGCTATAATGTAAAATTGTGGGGGTGTTCACACACGAGATTTTTCATTAAATAATTAAAAAAAACTAAAGACATTCAGAATCTATTATTGCAGGGTTATGACTTTGGGCATAAAGCTTTCAAATAACAAAAATCCCCCAAAACTAAACTTGGGCTTTAAACATTTGTATATAGTCTGACTGTCAATAGTGAAAACTCAATACCAACTAATCAAAGCTGACAAGGTCAAAAACTCACACCACACTGCACTCAGACAATTTTTATGTGATCACTGTTATGATTGAAGTCTACCAAATTCAAAATCAGTATGTGAAAGATACACCCAATGTCTGAAAAGTAGACTACCTACTGACCACTGTTCCTTTTCTTTCAAGAGATTGGATCAATTTGGATGTCATGGTTTTCCATCTTTCATGTTCAGTGTAATTCCACAACATTCATTTATCTTCCTGCCCGTCATTTCCTTAATATTCCAAGCCAATTTTTTTTGTGTTCGTCCTCTACCTCTTCTGCCTACAATTTTTCCCTCCATGATTTTCTTTTGCAAAGTTTCATGTGTTTTTTATTTGCACGCCAAACTGCTTTTGCTCAGATTTGATCCACCAAATGATAGGCACATACATGAAACCTATAGATTACCACTACAAAATACAACCCAAGGCCACACAATTGCCCAATTTCGAATGATTTCTCAACATACAACATTTGCGTAAAAAACATTACAACATACATGTATGCCCATATCAAAAAAGAATACCATCCGATAGCTATCAGATAGTCATCCAATAGTTATCAGATAGCATTTGGACGGTTGTTTGGTAGCTATCAGCAATCATCAGCTACTGGATGTCTTCTTGATAGTTTCTTGCCCAGTTATCAGCAAGACATCGGCTAGCCGATGGCCACTTGATAACTAATAGAAGCACACCAGCAAATAAAAACTCCCAAATTTTGAACATTGCATTTTACATGCCTTTTTTTTGGGGGGGCGCAAATCTGAGCAAAAGCAGTTCAATCTTTTAACTGAAAGGAAAAGGGCATCTGTGGAGTCGGCCCACAAAGTGGATTTATATTTACCCTGTATATGACTTTAGACATGGCTTGAGCTAGAATACCCTAAATGTTATCTGCATGTGTCTTCTTAGAACTGTTTTCCTTTCAATTTCAGGAAAATGCAGCACAAAATGTCTTGCTGGCAATTTAGACCTATTGCTACAAATTTGATTATGTTCACTGAAATATGATGTACCGTATGTACTACTATTCTGTACTTTTACTTTGGACTGCAATATTGAGCAATTTGCTTTTTGAAAACAAATTTCATTTGAACAGTTTATTTGCACAACACGAGCACAAAAGATAGACACTACTTTATGGAGCCACTATAGGCAGTTGCACATTTTTTTTTCTTTATCTTTTTTATTTACTTATCCTGGCAATTATGGTTTTGTGTGTACAAATACTTTGGTTAGCAAAGTTTCATGTTCTAAAGTAAAGTAAATTCGTAATTCATTTTGGTTTAGGTTAGATAGGGTTGGGGTTGGGGAAGGGTTCAGTTCAGATTCTGAGTTAGTAATCCACACATGCACTGGCATGCATGCAGGCTGTTGCAACTAGGGGTGGATACAGAAAATCTAAAAAGAAGGGTCTGGGCCCGTTTGGCTGAAAATCTCCATCAAAATGAATAAAAATTTGACCAAAGAGGGGGGTGGGCAGCCTTTGGCTCCGGTGAGCTAAACAAAAATTACAATTATAATTCATCGCAACTTCAGAAATTATTCACATCTTTGTAATAAAATTGCAAATACATTGAAAGTCTACAACTTATACACCATGCATGTGTGAGAAAAACACACAAAAAGGGTTGTTTTTCACGGGTCGGGCGGTGTACGCGTACACGCAAATACAGTACAGCGAAAAGGTACGTATCAAAATCGCCAAAATCAGGGGGGTGAAAAGGTTTACTTTAAAAGGGTATCCTTTCAGAATTGAATACTTGTTTAGGGTATTCTGAGATCGGTTTAACTTTTAAAGGTTAGCTTTTCAGAATTCAAAACTTGTTTAGGGTATTCTGAGATCAACAGATAAGTAGTTGTTTAGGGTCCATTTTGAAAGTCAATACTGTACAGTTTAGGGTATTCTGAGATCAACAGATAAGTAGTTGTTTAGGGTCCATTTTGAAAGTCAATACTGTACACGCACATGGTGTACACCTTGTAGCAAAAAATAATAACCCATGTAATGTGTACTGCAAGTCTGCTACAAGCTCACAGACAATTCCGCAATCCACATACAAGTGAATGCCCATCACATTTTACAGACTGCTTTCCCCTCGAAAGTGCAATTGCTATATTCTCTCGAGACCTTTCGGTAATGAAGTGTGACACTGCCCTCTTTGTTGACACAGGCTACAGATGGCTGACCGATTTGACGCTTCGTAATCGGCCGCTCATTGATTCAAATTTGATTACATGATATTCCCTGATACGCTTTGCAGGCAACGCGTCGTAACTCGTAAGCACAATTCTGCACCACATGGTGTGCAATAGTAAACCTGCAACATGATGCTTTCTAAAGATCTGCGAGTTTCCACAGAAAACTGTTACACGGTATTACCCGTGTAAGAATCCACAATTCCAGAAAACCTTCCCGTGGAAACACAAGCAACACGGATTATTGATAAACCGTATATGACCAAAATACGGATTATCATAACCACCTTCAGGAGGTGGTTATTAACGTGTTAATCCGTGTAAAATCGCTGTGGAAACACACAGCGACAAACCGTGTCTGGCGGAAGAAAGGGTCACCGGTGTGTGAACCCGGAAGTGCATAACATTTTTGCGTCCTTTTCGATTTCACCAGCATACACCTAATCGCTTGTGTGAACACTCTCTATCTTTTTTAAACAAATGAAATAAATATAATAGGTCCTGAATTACTACACTATCACAATATGCCAGTTTGACCACAATGCACTGCAAACTGTCTGCGACGTCAAAATTTGAATTTCTTGACTTCCAATTGACACGATCAGTGAATACCACGAAGGGTGTGAAAGGGGGAGTAAGGGGTGGATTACCCCCCCCCCAAAAAAAAAAATCTTTAAAAAACACAGAAAATCAAGGGGGTTTGTACATAATTCATGAAATTTAGGTTATTCAACACTTTGCCCCCCCCCCCCCACCACCATAACATCCTGTCCTGGTGAGCTGCCCCTAGGGTGGGTGGGTTTTTTTGTGTCACATTGTCACTCCTAAGGTAACATAACCAAGAAGGTATGCACAAGTGGCCCATTACTACCCTGTGTGTAAATAAAATATCTACATGTACAGCGTACATAAACCAACCAACCCTCTAAGTAATCAAAAACATAACCTTTGAAGTTTTCACAGAGCTGAGGTGGATATACATGAAACTATGGCAAGTATTTATGGACAAACCCTCTTGACTCCTGTGCAATTCTGTGCAAATTTGTTTTTATATATTAGAAAAACCCAATACTGCAATTGTTATACTGTACCACACTACTACCACTTGAGGACACTATGACAGTACAAATGGTGTAAGTTAAGACCATATACATGTGTGGCACATTAGCTCAAGATGGCACCTGTCTGCTCTATGCCATCTTGATGCAATAATGTATTTTTCAAAATCCCAGTTATAGTTTTGGTAAATGGTAAAAAAAAAAAATTCTTTGCTCTTACCGGTATGTTTTTTTCTAGATAAACCTTTGCCATGAAAATCACTCCCTTTAAAACTCAGACTCTTCCATTTTCAAGAAACAACTCAAAATGTTAAATGTTGCCAATGTGATACCACCTCATGTTCTCTGATAATTTAAACATCACAATTTGTCACTATTTAATTTTCAGTTGGTTACGGGGGCACTCAACTCCATGTACAAGTACGTGCAGTGTCAATGTAAAACCTACATATGGGCAATTCCACACGAAACAGGACACTAAAGTGAAAATTTTAAAATGAAAAGTGCTTGCTCTTTCATATACTACATGAAAGGGGGAAATTTCAAGTCTTGGGGAATAACTTTGTTTTTCAAAAATTCCATGCACAAACATATTTTTTGTTTACTTTGAAAAATGGTATATTTGGTTAAAAATTTTGGTGAAAATGTTAAAATGACCTTTTATCATTCAGAGTGAGTTTTTGTTCTATATTGAAATTCTACAAAATTGTTCCCCATGGGTTATTTTAGATCATTATTGCCAAAGCTCAAAAATATAAAACATTTGGGTGGTTTTCGTAAAAAACTTGTGAATCTAATTAATATTCATAAACATCACTGCATGTCACGCAGTTACATGTCACACTGTTACGAAAAAATAAGCGTTTTTAAAATAAAACTTTCATTTCTTATTCAATATCCATACAAAGTCAGTTTCAATTCATTTTTATGCCAGTGGTGATTTCTGAGCCATGTTTAGCAAAAATTACACCATTTATTAACTTTTTCTTTCAAATTGAAATGTGACATGCCATTTTGTCCTTTAAATGCTCAAACCATCAAAACATTGTAAAAAATCAGCAAAACTATTTGAATTTTAAATTATTTAATGAGAAAAGTCCTATTTCATCAAACATATATGATTTTGTATCCAATGTATTACACTGTATGAAATATACCAGAAACACTGCTTTTGTGGCAATACTGGGAATTTTGGTTTTGTGTGGTCCCATACATTCAAATCTATGTATGCACAAATGGCACAAATTACTGTGTATGTCTATGGGAAAAATTTGAGCAAAGGATTCTGTTTCCTGGGTTTGGAATCAAATGCTTATTTTTATGGGGTAGTTGTATATGAGTGAAAAAAATCTTGTGATAGTGTTACTTTTAAGTATTTTTAAATAACGGTATATAGATATATTCACTCTGAAAACCTGTCACGCCGTTATGATGTCACGCCGTTACATTCAAATGTCACGCCGTTACGCTGATTAAAACTAAAGTTAGTGAATACAGCATATCTTAAAAATTATTGTTATGGCTATGGCTGTTAATGTGATTACTTAGCTTTCACCTCATGGTAGTAACATGGATTGAAATCTTTCATGGGAGCACGAATTTGAAGAAATGTTCTACCTTCTCAGAAATCATGTCTTTTGGCTGTCACGTCGTTACGCTGCCTTGAATTACTTAATTATTCAAAAACAATTAGATTATTTTCTCATTTGATACATGGTTCAGATAAACTATACCAAAAGATACTGGTATGGGTAGAAATAATCAGTCCTACAAATTATTTGTGGTTGTGAGGACAAGATGAAAGTGTATTTTTTTTTCAGCAATGTCACGCCGTTACCTTGTGGAATTGCCCATACGTGTATGTATACACCACTGTTGTAAATTGGGGGCTCTGGAGCTGGCTTGAGGGAAAATGAGGGTCTCTGGAGTGGACCAACAACAAAAATGCCATGAGTGTTCACGTTTAGTATTCATGCAAGTCGGACTTTGAACAATCTGCGTAATTTCAAACATTTAGGCACACAACTTGTTCAAGAGCTGACAATACTGAGTCAAGTCTGAGCACACTGTACACTACAGAAGAAGTTTGTTTTTGTTGTAAACTTGTACTTCATTTGGCTTCACACAATGTCATTTATTGCTGTTTTCATAGGTAAACAGGGGAGCAAACTTAGGGTAGGGTTACTAAGTCAACAGATTGTGTACAGTACTTGATAGAAATCACTACTAAACTGAACCATTTGTCAATATTTGCATGCATGTTGTTTCTCTAATTGACATGGTATAGTTCTGAATCTCATCGGTTGTCCGGCAGAATAGCCTTTTACTGTAAATTTTCTTTAATTTGAGAAATATTGCTTTATTTGATATTTGTACTTAAAAGACTGACAGGAGTATCTAAAAATATCACACTACTTTGATGAAATAACAATGGTTTTCAAGTTACACACAATTTACTGTTAAGGCCCTTCTGCCGGGAACATATGCTAGCCTTCTGCTGAACAACAGACGATTTGCAACTTCAAGATTACATGTTTGTCTGTACACAATTCAGTTCCCTCGCTTCAATCATGTCAATTTGTTGAGGCTTGATGATTATATTATATCATTTCATCATCTGGCGTATTCAGGGGGCAAGGGGGGGGGGAGGGGGCACGTGCCCCCGGATGCCACTTTCAGGGGGTGCAAAAAAAGGCAAAAGTGAGAAAAAAAAAGCAAAAGGAAGAAAAGGAGAAGAAATGGGAAGAAAAAGGGGAGAAAAAACATTGAAAAGATAAATTTCATAAACAACCTTGGAAGCTACATGTAGCACTTGGTGAAAAAATTGGAAGGGGCGCAATTTTAACACTTGCCCCCAGTTTGGGATGTTGGAAGGGGCACAATTTTAGCACTTGCCCCGGCCGCTGCATTTCCTACATACGCCACTGCATATCTGATCTGCCCAATATTTGCTCTGCCTATAAGAATAACGATTTGGGTTACTTGGCAACTGTCTGAAACGGTTGTCACTATACAGAAAATGTGATGACAAGTTTCCCAATTCTATACATAACTGACAAAGAAATTTGGTGTATCTCTTAAAACGCCTCATACATGTATTTATAAAACTTCAGGGGGCTCCGCCCCCGCGACCCCCGCCAGGCACCCTTATAGGTGGCCCCTGGACCCCACGCCGCACGCTGTGCTTGCATCGCGTGTTGGATAGTGGCGCAGTACAAATTCTTCACAACAGATACATGTACATGTATGGCACTTCAACAATAATAATTGAGAAACCCTGGTCTAAGGCTGTCGGCAAAATCCGTTTTAGCATTTAAACTTATTTTTGTTTAACATGTCCCATGAATTACATTACATGTAGAACCAAAAATAACACCCTGTCGGAATAGTTGATCAAACAAAGTTTAGCCATGTGGTACATGTACATGTACATGTATGATACAAATTCCTACTCTACATGTATAGACTGTACTATTTTCACATTTGTGGTGTCATTTTAAAAAAAACAAAATACATGTATGTCAGCCCCCCAGCAAAATTTTGCCTGTACATGTACATGTATAGTGTTCACAAGAATAGAAACTAGGCCTACAATTTGTTCTACAATACTCTGGCTTGCATGTTTGGACTATGGACCCAAGTGTCAGTTGGATGAGCTTCTTTGTAACAGTAAAATTTTGAAAAGGAATTCTTTTTCCGGTTGTATCACTATACAAATTTTTGATCAATGATCAATGACAAACTGATAATGGGGCTATTGAAGCCCCAAGGGCACTATACATGTAAATTGCACTATCAATATGGTCTTTTGCTCACCTGTATTACATATAAGTGTGTCACAAATGGGATTTGCTGTGTGCTTTTTAACTCTGCTCATTGTTGAAAATGATTTTATTTTAGTATGAATGCGTTTTCCATAACGCCATCCGAGATACATTTACATTTTAATCTTGTATGTCATTAAACTGTACTTAGTCGTCGGTTTTAAATGCCAGGAGAATAAAAATCATGACTGTTTCCCGGGGGGGGGGGGGGGGGGGGGGGAGTCTTGTCTATAAGATAAGGGAGTGTTGCGGTCTAATAGGTGACTTTTCGCCAAAACTCTTGTACATGGGTTATGGTTTTCTGGGAAAAATTTAACATGGGCTCATGATTTGAAATTTTTACGATATACAATAGATATTTCGGTCCTATTTCATCACTAAAATTGCACACAAGCCACTTTTCTTAATAAAAACCTTAAATAATAAGTACCTACTTTCGCACCCGGGCCCCCACCCCCACCCGTTACAATTATAAAGAATTGAACAGAAGTAATTAAGGCTTTATTTTCAGGAACTAATGATAATAATAATCCAAATTTTATTGTTCAAAACAGAAATCAGAAATAGAAATCCTCCGAAAATTTATTTTGCCCAATTGATCATGCGCCTGGCAGCCACTGAGCAGCGCCAGATCGACGTTGAGCACTCTATCCCTTAAATCGTTGAACGCCAAACAGGGTCTTTGGTCTGATGCGGCCGGGGTTTGAACAGGCTTGAACCCCCGACCTCCCAGTTGAGAGGTGGATGCTCTACCAACTGAGCCAACACAATCTGATAAACTGTACAAAAGTTATATACAAACCTAAAAGTAATTTTCTTTTTGTAATTTATTCTTGTGCCACTATACTCCCATACACAACTACAAACTGTGCACAAGTTGAATAACATACTGATTTTCTCAAAACAAAACCAACTTTTTACTGTACCGGTAATTTTAATGTATTGTTTACATACAGTGTACTGTAAACACGTTTCCCATACATGTAGATGTGTATGATCCAACTCCATGCTATGGGCAAAACTTCAAATTAAATAGTGATGCTACAACAAAATATGTTAGTGCACATTTCAATAATAGATTAATCAATCTAATTTAACACAGGCCTAAACAACAATGCGAAAGTAAAATATTCATGTAGTACTGTACATTACCTGCATTTGTAGATATGACATAGGCCTATATACTGTTTAGGTCTACACACTGTCCACTGCCCACCCAGATCACTTTTAGGTCCTGTTCAAGGTACCCACTGGACCAAGACCACAAGGTTGTTCTATCTAAAATATTACACTTCGATTCTCCTGGAATTGGGATAATGGATCAATGCCAGTGCACACCATGAATGGAACCCCAGTGCCTGACTGGAGATGTTGACAATGCGAGTTATGCACCTTTACAGCTTCACAACAGCTTAAAGTCTACAAAAAAACTTAATCAGTGAAGTATATACGCCTACGTTTATCACGTACACTGATTCTTACTACCAAAGTCTATGTTCTAGACTGAGTAGGCTGTACTGCAGGGTTCCCAGCATTTCAAGAAAATAAAATTCCCTGATTTTCCCGG
>JZLH01S0032890.1:0-15638 GCA_001188425.1 Eucidaris tribuloides
AGTTATACTTTCTTTTTCTCATGTGTGTGGTCAGTGACACTAATCACCATGATTGCAATCATGTTTGCAATCCTGATTTGCTACCGTGTGAAAACAGTCATAGACTTTGTATGTTGTTTTGAATGCAATTGTTCTGTCAAGGGCACTGCTTAATGTATAATCCACTTTTCCATGTGTGAAATGGATCAGCGGAACAGCCCCAATCAAAAGTCAAACCACATTTATGTACTGGTAGTATTTCCTATTTTTCATAATAGGTTACAGTTTATTTGGAAGTATTTGTGACCTTGCAGACATTACAGTAGCACATGTTTTGGGGGGTTATCTAGTGTTTAACAAAATCAGTGGTTGAGTTGTTTGTAAACTCAAGGTGATTACTGATACATTGTATACCAATATGAGGAATTGTACCTGTAGGAAAAAGAGTTAGAGTGTAGGCCCTACTCTAAGTAAAAACAGAAATTCCAAAAAGACAATCCCTGGAAGGGTGGATTTTCTTTTTCTTTTTTCTTTTTCTTTTTTTTGTTGGTTGGGGGGTAGGAGGGGGGGGGGGTAGTTAGGTGAGGATGGAACAGTGGAGCTGTCTCTGTATCATGTGTACAATCTGATTTTTGTCATGTGACAGCATCCTACTTAATTCCCTACCAGCAACAGGATGTAGGAACTCATGAAGGAAATAAAAGCAGAAATGATAGAAATTTTTTGAAGAGCCACTTCCTCGATATGTAACACAATGCACAGTAGGTTAATAGGTCAATAAGTAACTTTATGGGTAGTTAGTTCTCTTGCTAATGGTTGTAATCATTTGTGACATTTTCTGACAATCAACTTCAAGTGCCAAACTACCCGGTATAGGGGCAAGAAGTAGGCTTTTTAGCACCCTACATGAATATGACTACATAGGACACCAATAGAAGTTTACAAATCAAGAAAGTTGAAGAAACACTGACTGAAATCTTTGGCTAAAACTGTTTACTAAAAGGGGAAAATGTTCTATATCTTCCCTGAATCCAAATCTTCTGATGAATAGGTAATGAATCAATTTCATTTTTTTTTTTAGGGGGGGGGGAGGGAAATAGGGTGTTGTTATTTTTTCTGTTCAAATTCTCACCCACCACCATTGAACCTTATATACTTATTACTTCTTTGCATTTTTCAGTATTATTTGAACTCTTCATGTGCATGAAATTTCAGTGCAAAAAAATAGAGAATCCTCTTAGAGTTCTTAAGTTGTAACACAATTCAAGTTGCGGCCTGCTCCTGTGTGATGTACTATTAATTGCTTAAACATAACTATCGTGGGTATTGTTGTGTTAAAAATAGAGCTGTATTAGTTGGGTTATTTCCAAAACAGTCAACCTATGATGAAAAGTGGGTGGTTTTTCTGTTAATGTAGAAACAGCATTCACAGGTGTTTTTCTTTGAAAAAAAAATATTTTAAAATGTTTAAATTCCTTGAAACATTGCCAACTTTCTAGTGTCATGGTGAAATAATATTTTTGCTTCACAACCAGTACTTACTTGTGTACTTCTGGAATTAGGTATTTGTCATCATTAGCAATATCTCTTTGGATATTACTTTCAGAATAAAGTGACCTTGTTTCTGCAGCAAAATGATGTAAATTGTGGAAACATAAAATTCAAATATTACCCTCAAGTAGCTGCTGGTTAACCTGTTTTGATATGATAACACTAGTTAAAGAATTTTTACCCCAATGATATCATTGAATCATATTCAGAATATAATAGTTTTGTTTTATTTATCACATACACTGTATGTCAATTACAAACATTAGAATATCATTATGCTGAAAACTGGAAACATTTTATCAAACTTGTGGGATCATACACCATTTTCTCTTGCACCATATTTGCCCAGGTAATCAACACTCAACAGCTCACACATGTACATGTAGACACACATGTACAGGCACAAACACAGACATACACAGACAGAACAACGGATACATACAAACACACACACACACACACACACACACACACACACACACACACACACACTACACACACACACACACACACACACACACTTTTATTTAAGAAGTATGGATCATATAAAGCAAAAACTGCTTTTAGTTCAGAGTCCTCCTGACTGCCATATCAATATCACAACCATCTATTTTTAGCTAAACTCCCAAACAAGGCCACTGAAAGATTATTGTAAGCCTGCCATTGAAGTTCACTTTAGAGGGTAATTTGTGGGATAAAATTAAACGATATATACACAACAATAAATACTGTATATTTTAGGAATATTAAAAACAAATGTCAGCAGTGCAGTTCACATTACTGGAAAGTCTGTGCAGCAGTAGTTACGTGTGTACATACATACATGTATACCCAATCAATGTCAGGAATAGCAGCATTAACTGCTCAGCAAATCTATATAAGAGTTGAGTGAACTGCAATTGTGCAGGGTTGGTATTCCGAAATTTTCAAGATTGATGATTATGACCACCTGTGAGACCTCTTTATTTTTTCTTTTCTCTTCTTCTTTATTGTTCTTTCTTTCTTTGTCTCTGTCCTCACATGTTTTATGTACCATATCATTTTTGTGTTATTTTTTTTAATTTTTTATTTAATTTTTTTCACCTTTTGTAATTTTATTCATGTGTATGTGTTTGACCTGTTAAAAGGCTGACCGATATTATTAACTCAATGGGCCGCATTATAAGGTAATATGATGCAACTACACACACACACACACACACACACACTCACATTATTTATTTAACAGAAGGATGTTTGATTACCGAATATTAACAAAAGGAAAACTACTTCATCACCAGGGTCACTACTCAAAAAGTTTGTTGAACCCACCATGAAAGCATGCAGTACATGTACCACCTCCCTGCATGTACTGTGTATGTCAAAAATGTGCAAGTACATTAGTACAAGAATATTCCATGTCTTCTACATATTTCCCCAGGCCTAAGACTGCTCTGTTTAAAGACACTATACAATACTGTTGAAGCCCCATTTAAGAAATTGTTAAACTTTGCTATTAAACACATATGATTATGTTTGAATGGACAAATACACACCGTAGAATGCGGAACTTTTGACAGATATGTATACACTGTAAATAAAAATTGGCACATGAATCATTCGCAGCTGAGAAAAATTCTGCAACCCAGCAGTCTATGGGGGAAACTGGAAAGGTCGCTAAATGATTTCCACTTTTTAAAAGCACCTAATAATCATTTTGAATTGCAAGTTTTGGGGGGATTCATTTTTATACTTTTTCAGAGAAATTTGTAGCATGGAGATTCTTGTAGCTCAGAAATTTTAAACTGGACACATAGTTATACGATACCTTTAAGGCAATATATATGTAGCTTGCCACTGAACTACGTAAGATAACGTAGGCACTCCAGGTGAATTCTGGCTCATTTTTGTCCGTACAATTGATGATTCTCAAAGCATTTATTTTCATATAATCCTGATAAAAGTACCCATAGTTTTGTGAGTGTGAAGGCAGTCCAAGTTGGTCATGAATGTAATTCTGTTGTAGGTTAAAAAATGTTCTAATCCATTTCACCAATCGCTTTGAATTCAGTTCATGATTATTAATGAATAACTGAACTGTTTAAAAATGTTTTGTTTACATCTAGCCATCACTTACAAACATAATGATTCCACAAAATGTGATTGCGGTAAACGCTTTGTAAACATGACCTAAATAAGAATATCAACTCATCTACAGATACTAGGACCCTGTACGGTACTTGTTTCATACTGTTTCAAAGTCCTCTATTTTTAACCAATTGTTATTTTCTTAGTGTACACACTTATGAACAAATATATTCATGTAAATTGCACATAATCCAGCTTCTCTACATGTGCTTTTTGTAGCAGCCAGCCGATCATGATGTCACTGATTAACAACCCTGGGATATGTGCTTATGTATCATGCTAGTTTCATGTGTTTGCAAAGATTGCCATAAATAAAAGGTGAAGTAGGTGATTCACTCATCAAATACATAACAATTTCAAAAAGATTTGAGCCATTCTTTCTGAGAAAAAAAATATTTAGAAAGTAGTTTGGAATATCTCAGAAAAGCCCCTTCTTGTTAGTCAATGCAGATAAAATATCTTCATTAGAAAACCTGAAAGTATAGCATACTTGAACACTACTCATAATAACATGAGTATTATCAACAGTGATTGTTTCTTTTTGATACTACTTGAAGAAAATGCACAACTTTCAGAGGTCATCGGAGATCTTAGCAATGCTTGTCCAAAAATAACAAGAAGCATAAATATATTGCATGCAAATAGGACATTTTCAAGAAAAGTTAAAAGTTATAAAAACAATAGATAGATTGTAACTCCAATAGTAGGCTACATGTAGGTTGCTGCATTGCTTGTTTTTTCCCAAATTAGAAAAATCTGGAAATGTGAATCATGGTGATTAGAAAAATACTAGAGCCCATTATTCTGATAAAAATCTAAGATTTGCTTAATGTCTGGGCAAAGGTGGCTTTATACCAATGACTAATCTAGAAACTAGACAATGCCCCCCCCCCAAAAAAAAAGATCAACAATAACATTAAACATGGACATGGTTATACATGTATGTTTGTTTGCAGAGTTTGCTAATTGTTTTCTGTAGTTGTATTTCTTACTGAAAATTAGAGCATTGATCAAACTCAGTCATATTAAGCATACATGCCATATCACCGTGTCGAAGTGATGTTCACACTATGAATTTCTCATGCATAGATACAGTGTATGTGCCCAGATCCAGACAGTTTTTAAAAAGAAGTAGGGGCTATATAGGGTAAAAATTAAAATCCATTTTATGAGGGTTACTTTTCCCATTTCAGTGCATTCCTGATACTCTTTTGTATTGGACTCTATGGCAATTATGGAACTCCTGTGCCATTTTGGGGGGGGGGGGGGGGAAATGACCACGAGCCCGTGTGGCCTGTGTATTTTTCCGCTGCTGGCACTAAATAATGTTGAAAAAAAGTGTTAAAGAAGGTTAATTGATTTTGCTGATGTGGTTTGTTCATGCATTTTTTTTTCTGAAAAGCAAATAAATGTCTAGATTAATGAATAAGTATAACTCAAAAAGAAGTCTTCCATTTTCTCAAGATGTAGTTAAAGCAGGGTCCAGTACCAGAGGGAAAGCTTTCATTTTACCAACAGAATAAAATCTAGCTAAGTGCAGGAGCTACATGTAAGCGTTTGTAACATGAAAGAAGCCATTTTGATGGGATGATTTTTCTCCAGGAAATGGTTACTGGAGAAAACCTTGTGCCAAGTCCGACAAGATGAAACCTACATGTACATGTACAGTCTACACATCCTACATGTACAAACAATGAAGCCACTGAATAATACACAGTGATTACGAGAGAAAGTACTGTAACGGTATTTTGTATAGTATGGGGAAAGGGAATCCCGTGTAACGCTTGACATAGACTAATTCATTAGTTGTAATTAGTGGTCAAATAATCCATCTCTAATGACTTGCTGCTGATAGGTTTCTGTGCTTGAAAGTCATCGTAGTATCAGAAACTAATATCTTGTATGTGCTCACTATTTCCTTATTTGTTCTTCCTCCATCATCCTCCCTTTGTCTTCTGTCTCTCTCGTTTCCTATTTTTTTTATCTTGTCAGCTAACTCAGCTTCAGCCTTTGTTAAGTACTTTCTGTGCTAGCTCATTAGCTGTTATATTTTGAATTTGGCAGAAATATATGTTCACATGTTATGTTTAGCCCATTGCCTCCCAGATTCCGAAAATCCCATAGAGTTAACACAGGGCACATTTGGTTCCCGAGGCCAACAGGTTAATATATTTACTGTACCACAGGACGGTGACCTGACATTAACTCTGGCCACAGTTGCTACGGAGATAATATTTCAGGACACAAGAGTTAGGGTTCGGGTTGCCACTAGGTTTGTTCTAACTCAGAGTAGGGTTAGGGGTCGGGATATTGTTGGGGTTAGGCAGGGCTCGATACTAGTTAAAACTGGCCCGCTTTCCTGGGGCAAGTAAATTTTGCTCCTGGGCAAGTAAAAATTTATGGAAATTATTTCTACGTGCCTGGATGGACAGGTAAAAAATGTTCACCTCTAAGATTAAGAGAGGATTAAAGACTTGTGTTTGTCAATTCATTTTCAATTTGGGGTAAATTGCACTTGAGTTGAATCTGTAAAAACACAAGTTTTTATCAAGGTACTTTCTCAAAAGAAACACCATAAACAACATTTCGTTCACTTGAGCAAGTAAAAATTTTGTTCGGACAACTAAATGAATAAAAACAAAAAGTTTACTCGTGGAGCACTGGGTTAGGGTTGGAGTTTCATGTAGGTGTTGGAACAACTGTCCCTCGAGCAAATGATGTGGAGCCCACATGACTTTTCATTTGTCTTCTCTTTCACATTTCCTGCTTTTTTATCCTGCCAGCTTCTGCCTTTGTTACATGTACTTTCTTTCTTAGCTGTGATATTATGAATTTTGCATCAATACATGTGTATAGTATACATTTTTTTATGTACATGTATGTACTGTACCACATGACTCTCCCTTTGTCTTCTATTTCTATCATTTTCTGAATATTTCTATCATTGCCAGCTTCTACATGTACCTTTTGCCACTTTCTATATGGCAAATTTGGCATTTAAACACATGTTTGATATATTTACATGTACCATACCACATAACATTTCCTTTGTCTTCTACCTGTCTGATTTCCTGAATTTTTCTATCATGCCAGTTTCTGCCTTTGTCAATTTCTCTTTTAACTGTATTATTTGGAATCTGGCACAAAATACTATACATTACCATATGTATTGTATGGCTTACATGGCCTTTTTTTTGCATGTCATTTTCATTCCATTCCATTCCAATTACCCATCATGCTTAGGGTGTGGATGAAATGCTCTTGGGTCACATCATCGATCATGAGGTGAACTTTTTGTTTCTCTTTTTGTTTTGTTTTTTACTTTTTGACATTCTTTTGTTTCATACAATGTTTGTGTTTTCATTTAATGATGATCTAACCATCACCAAGCTCCTTGATCTAACAAGTTACTGCTGTGACAAACATGCAAATGAATGAAGTGATACTGTTTGTACTAATCCTGTCCTTCTATTTCAAATCCTAACAACTGATTGCAGTTCTTTCAATGAAAAAAGTTTTAGTGAAAAGTATGAGAGTTTGGACTTATAGTTGCTGTAATTACATTGTCGTTACACTACCTTTTCTTCACTAATTGCCTGAAAGTTCAAGCAAATATTTTAGTAATATGCAAAACGTGATATTCATACGTACTTTTGTATTTATTATAATCAATATTCAGAAAAGTGTTCAGTTATTCTGCTGTGTGTGTGATGACTCAGAGACAAAACTGAAGAGAATTGTAATTTACATGAAGCAATAAAAGAGGCCCTTAAAATAAGTTAAGAATTTCCAAGTTTTGGATAGTAGTCAAATGAAAAATGTGTAAAGATAATTGCAGTTATACTGTCCATATGTGTGGATGGTAAGTCAGAGTGTGTGATATATGAGTTTGATTTGATTTTTTGTACAAACCTAACTATAACACCCATGTTGTATTTGGAAACTTAAAAAGAAAATATTTATTTATTTATTTATTTATTCATTTATTTATTTATTTGTTTGTTTGTTTATTTGTAAATTTATTTATTAGTTTTATTTAATTGAGGTTATGTTGTTCAGACCATGGACTGAATAGTATTTCCCTCAAAGGCCCTGTACTACATGTACATTTTAACAAACATTTCCTGTAATTGTAAAATTACAAAGGTGGACATCATATTTCAAAGTTCCAATTAAGTAAGATATATATGAATACTGGTATGTATATGGTATGCATATTTTACTTAATTTATACATTTTGATTTTGGAAGTATTGCTGAAAGTTAATTGCTTAACTCTTTATGTGCCGAAGGTGCAAGTTTGCACCAGACAATACATATAATGTCCACAGAGCTGTAACTTCTCTGATACATTAAGCCTAAATTGGTTCATTCTCTTTATTGTGAACCAAACAAAATTCAATTTGCCAGTTGGACAATATCCAAATGAGGGTCATTTTGCGATTCAGAGAATTTAGAAGCTGTCCTCAAAATATATCTAAAGTCATGTTCCTTCTTTGAAATATGTGAGTCACATAAAATCAATATCAAAGCATTTCTGTGTTCCATTATAAGAATAGACAGATACCAGTCACATGTCCTGTCCTTCATTGTACAATAAGTGCAAGTACATTTAGGCATGGGTAGGTTAATGCAATTTGTGCACTATTTGGAGGATTACCCATTTTGAAACTCTATCCTGTAACTTAAGGTTCGTTTGCTCCATATACTGCCTCAATAAATTCTCAAATGGATGTTTGTGTTAAATGCACAAAAATCACCATTTCATGAAAAAAAACAACTTATGTACCAATCTTTTTGTGTAAAATCTAGTATTCGTAATTTTATATACACTTTTAGAAGGATCACACAAGGAAATTACTTATAAAACTGAATTTTTCAAATATTGGTCTGTATATGGCTAAATTGTAATGTGTAATTCTTGTATTATTAACTGCGAATCCGCATGAATATTAGAATGGTTCATAGTATGTTTTTCCCTCACTGGCCTACTGTATTTCAAAGGCAGTACCAATTTGGCATTGTTTAGATTGCTTGGATGTTCTCTCAAATTAACTTCAAGGAATAAACAGCATGTTGCAATGGATTCTCCAAAGTTCGATACTTGAAATAAACATGACATTAATTACCCCACTCATCTGAGTATCTATATGTGAAAACAAGTGAGAGACCTTGGACATAATCAGCCATTCAAAACGGCAGGGAGCTGTGAAACAATTCACCTTTGGATCAGCAAACATTCAGATGTTTGAAAGGGCAATTTCTTCAAATGAATAACTACAGATGGGTGGTTTGATTTGAGGAAGAATAACAGTATTCAGATATATGCATGCTGTAATGTATGTGTGTCTGTATATGTAGGTATGTGTTTGTGTGTATATGTGTGTCTGTATGTATGTGTGTTGTGTTTGTGGGTGTGTATGTATATGTGTCTGTATGTGTGTGTGTGTGTTTGTGTGTGTGTCTGTGTATGTGTGTGTNTGTGTGTGTTGTGTGTGTGTCCTGTGTGTGTGTGTGTGTCTGTGTATGTGTGTGTATGTGTGTGTTGTGTGTGTGCCTGTGTGTGTGTGTGTGTTGGTGTGTGTGTGTGTGTGTCTGTGTATGTGTGTGTATGTGTGTGTTGTGTTGTGCTCGATGGTGTGTGTGCGTGCCGCTGAGCGCTGCGCTTCGCGCTGTGTGCGTCGCGTGTGTGTGTAGCATCGTATGTGTTTACAGGAATAAGTGTAATTAAATGAAGCACGTTAGCTTCTCATCATTGGATTTTGCTCGAAGAGTTCTCGGAACAGTTTATAAAAGGGGTTTCGGGATTAAATTTGCAATGATGATATATAAATATTGCCCCTCCGCCCCGCCCGAACAAGGAAAAAAAAGATGTCAATCTTTCAAATTTGCCGTCGACTCCACAAAATCAATCAAATTTGAATTTGTTTCAGAAATAGTATGCTTTGTCTTAACAGCGGGTGGTGCTGGGTTAAAAGACTCATTATCACGAAAATACGGATATTGTAGTATAGTTACAAACAAAATCCAAAAAATTGGATGAGTCAGAACTCAATATTTATTGGAGTCAGTAAATGGATCCTGTTAAAGGGTCATGTGAATTGGAAGTGCTTTAAATATATCACAATCTGCTGAAAGCTAAAAGAATATTGATTAAAAAATACATTTAACAAATAATAACCTGGATATTAATTTCGATGAATCTGGAGTCATATTTTGCATACAACCTTTTGGGGGCAACAAATTTATATTCAAGTTTAGTGTAACATCTACCACCTAACATAGAACACGGAAGTTTGATAACTATGTGTAGCAGATGGTAATGGCCAGGCAGCTTAAATTGAATTCGCGATGAGAGAATGACAAGAAAAGTATTGACTTTGTCCTCTATCTTTGCTGGACATAATGGGCATTTGCAATTCAATGAGTTGGTTTTGCAGTTATGGGCACATCGTTGGTGTAGGACCGAATTTAATGTTAGACTTCCTAGTCAAATATTTATTTAAAGTTCTGAAAATTATAATACCAATGATTAATTTATTGAATTTTAAATATCTCATGATAATGAATAAGGCACGTTATCTTGAGCTGTAACCAATACATGTAAAGCTACTCATGTGTATCGTAATAATTTTGTACACTATCCGCAAACCTTGTTGGCTAAATAAGTAGCAAGAAAATACTGATAATGTATGATTATGATGAAGATAATTTAGAAAATGTTTCTGCTTGTTATCAATTATTTTGATTATTCTTATTTTTCTCACTTAATATACTAAGTAATACTATTGTTATGTGCTCTTATTGCTTGTATAAATAGCTAACACAGTAATTAATTTGATCAGAATGTTGATTTTGCCCATGATATCCTGTATGCTCAATATTGTTAAATTTTATTTCAAGAAATGTACGTGAAAATTTCCACTTTAACTATTGGAAATGAAAAAAAAAATAACTCAAACATAATACACAAACCCAAAAGGCATCATATATTTTTCATTCGAGATATTTCCAAAACCGAATACTACATGTACACGTAAATTTGGGCGTGCTATGCACAGTCACACGGGGCCTATCATTCACAGCTCTCAATAACTTGGCATGACAATCGGAATAATCCCTCTGTCATCATACAACTAGCATCTCTGTTTACAGATACGTAGAATACAAATCGACCAGATCTCTCAGCGAAGTACACATAACATAAAATATGAGCTGATAACCCATAGAAGATTCAAACAGTTTTAGATCTGCATAAGTTGTTTAGCTGTCAAATTAACCTTTTTGATACACACTTAGTTGTCATACTTCGACTGAAGTTGCTACTTGTACAAAAAACTCAGTGAGAAACATCTTGAGAGTTAAAGGGACCGTAAAGTCGCAAAGATCATGGCGTTTGACCGGCCGACTCGGTCAATATTCGGGAATGCACCGTATAACTTTCCCGGAAAACGAGCGCCAGAATTGTGTGCAATCCAATAATGCAGGCACTATTTAACGCACAGCGAAGAAGGCGACAAGTCTGAGCCCTCATCGGCAATTCTGTCGCAGCTCCACGATTGTGTTACGCACCACTGAACTCTCACTACGTAGCAAATAGAGTTTGGTGTTACGCACTGCTTGCTCCTAGGGAAGCGAAGGTAAATAAACGTATCATGGAATAACGAGCGGCGCGTCCTTTAAAAATTAATATTCATGGCAGTGGACTGGTATGTCGTCTTGAAACCTCCTAAATATTCAGACTCATCAGGTATTCTAACGTCATTGTTGACATAGTATAGTTGATGTGTCATCTTCTTGCTAACATAAAGTCCATTAACATTCCCCCAAACGGCTTAGGAGACATTGTGGAATCCCACAGATAGAATGTATATGTACAAATGATTATTTTTTGTACATCATTACGGTTGTGTATTTTGTTATTAAAGGATTGTGAATAACAAAATATTACCTATTTTTATTACTAGAAATATAACATTTCAATTTCCTTTAATTTTCGTACATATTTCCATTGTATTATGTATTCTGTCCTTGGATGAGTGTGTGTATTTCTGTCTCCTGATATTGATTTGGACTTTGTTATATTTTTTGTGCTCCAAGATGGGCAGATGATTATGTCATCTTTCCTGTTATCACCCAGTCTTGTACTATGGAGTTCAATTATGGCATTCTGTCATAATTTATTGATGTTTTGATGGAAGCTAAGTCAGAGCATGGAGACAGGTGCTGTTATGTTAATTTGAACTAAAAAAACCTAATATTCAAAGATTCACTCCTACTGAATACTTTTCTTGTATTTTGCAGAAAACTGTTTCCGAATCAATTGTGAAAGATGACATAGCTATTATTTTAAAAGTAGTTTTTCATAAAGACCAAGATACTAAAGAAATGTTGAAAATACATGTAATAAACTTTGATCAGCGATCTGATTACCTTTTACTACACACTAGCTAAATTAATTTTTCCTCAAGTCCAAATTCTGGTAAGATGTACTGATGTTTGATAGATGGGCAGATTCCACGGTAACGGAAGACGGTTTAACCCTTTTTGGGCTGTTCTAACGCAGTGTAAAAAAAAAAGTTGTTAATTACAAGACAAATATCTTATTCAACTTCTATGCATATTACTAGTTTACACAATTCTCTCCATTTTTTTTCAAAAAAAAAATTTCGTTTATGGAATCTTGATAATAATGAGCTTTGGTAATCGGAACATGACGCTAAAAAAATGGACAATGAGTGTTTTACAAGATTGATGTATTTTTTTCAAAAACTCTGACTTGAATTAATGAATATAACACTTTAAAAGTGTTAAAATTTGAAGATTGGAGTCTTACAAAGGAATTTGATTCATGAAACTAAGATTCCTATTTAATAAATTAATTACAGGCTCAATTAGTGGATTAACGTTTGGATAACGGAAATGACGAACGGAATGACGTAGGATTTACCATAAGTGCACAATACTAAAAAGAGTGATGATACTAAACATTTGATTTTCTCTGCCATAAAGTACAATGGAAGTAAAAAGTTCAGGTGACGAGCTTGTCAACTTGAATATGTCTGTGTCACATACTCATTACATGATTATTATGCAAATCAAAGTCATGAAATGGCCCATACAGGTCTGATTTGGTTGTTAATGCGATAAATTTAGAACGTCATGGATTTGATGATAACTTGGATGAAGTATGTAAAAGGTAAATCAATGAATTGATATAGATTTTGGAAGTTGAAAGGTCAAAGGTCAAAAAGGTCACGAGCCATATACTTGAGCGTCTCTACCAATGATAACTTGAGAATGGTTCATTAATTTTTTAATGTAAGAAGGAAATAATTATTATGAAGCACAAATGAACTGATGAATTTTAGAATTGATAGGTCAAAGGTCAATAGGACCCTAATAATATCTGATTTTGGGTTTATTACACAAATAACTCAAAGAATGGCGTATTGGATTTAATGTTAACTTGGGCCAAGTATGCAGCTTGAGAACACCGATGGATGAATTACATTTTTGGAGTCAAGGTGAAAGTCAAAGTCACCAAGGCTTAATACATCCTCGATTTGAAAGTGTACGAAGTAAATTACAAAGCATTTTTGATCAATTCTACATCCATGAGAGCTTTTTCAAATAAAAAATTGTGTGGGAGTAATGACGGGAAGGCATACCCATCCGACTGCACACAGTTGAGACAGCAGCTCTAAGTCTCCCATTTTTTGGATATATTTGAAAAATATTGGCTACTTTTCTTTTGTTTAAACGCAAAAGCTCTCTCTGCTAATTATTGAGGTTGAATTGAAGTCATTAAGTTGACTTTCTTTCTTTGTCAAAGTTTATGACAGTATTTTCAGAGACTTATTAAATACCTGAAACTAACTCATAAAAGAATACAAAACTTCCACAAACACATTACAATGTGCTTAAAAATGTGCACAAAGTTAACTGCAAAAACCAGTTTATTGGAGAAACAGTACTTTGCTGCATCTGTTTACTTTTATATGTCTTTCCTGTTTTTTGAATGACCTTCAGTATTTTTGTGAATGTCTGATGAATGTACATGTAACAAGTCATAGCAAAAATTGTCTTCCACCTGTGACATATAACTACAAAAGGTTTCCGCCATTCAAGGTTGTTGTCTCAAGAAGTCTGGCAGGTTAAACTTAAATGTTGAGCCAAAAATGACGCTTTGAACTTAAACATGTGCCTCTGACAGCACGATAAAGAAGTACACAAGTGTATCTTACCACCCAATATTGGTTGATATTGCAACAACATGTGCCAAGTCCATGTGTCAATTAAGAGTCTGCAAAGTTAACTAAAATTTGACCTAATATTGACCTCTGACGCTTACATGTGATTCTGATACATAAACATGAAGTGCCCATGCGTCTATGACCCAAAGTTTGGTTGAAAAGGAGCAACAGTTGTAAAGTTAATTTCTTTTGAGTAGTCTTGCAGGTAAACTCAACATATGACGCTCAAAGACTTTGACTAACCATGGACCTGCAAAGGCACGATAACAATGAAGGTCTTCTCAGTGGTGTATATTAATTGATATAAGTGACAATTATACGATATTAGGGTCACTTGTTTAAAGTTCCAGGTCTATTCCGTTACTGTCATTACAGTTACCAATGTACGGTAAGGAATGACGAAAAAATTAATTAATTGTTTTTTTAATTAGTAGGATGTCAATGAAAATAAAAGTTAGTCTAAGTGGTCAGTCCACCTGAAAAACTGCTTGTGCAATATAAACTTATTCAAATTTTCTCTCCCAAATTTTTCTGAAAAATTAAAAAATGAGCGGATTTTTCGGTAAACGGAAATGACGCAAAAATAGACTCAATTGTTTAGAATCACCAAAGGTAGCAAATTCATAGAATGAATTTGAGTAATGCAATCACTTTCTGTAAGACAGAACTATAATATAAACTAAATTGACGGGATTTCTTTAAGATCTCTTAAATTTTGTGGGGAAAAAAATCTTATGTAATTTTTTCAGGCATTCCCAAGGCAAAAATATTAAGTTAGTAATTACCTGGAAATTTCAAGTATGAAAATGCAATGCAAATATGTGAATTCTGACTTCAAATCAAGAAAATGAGTCTTTTAACCATTGAATTATGAACAACCAATCTTAATGGGGTACATATGTTTTTTGACAATTTGGGTACCATGTCCACTTTCGCGTGGAATTGCCCAGATGAAATATTCAGACAAATAACTGAATAATATTAAGCTGTGTAATTGATTGATTGGTTGATTGATTGAATTGATTGATTGATTATTGTTGATTGAATATTTAATTGATGGATTGATTGATTGATTGATTGAATTGATTGATTGATGAGTGATTGATTGATTGATTGATTGATAATGATTGATTCATTGATTCATTAATTCATTGATTGATTGATTGATCTCATTCATTATAATCAATTCATTCCTTGGATCAATTGATTTTAACACATTGACTGACTGACTGACTGATATAAATTTACTTACATTTCTGTGGAATCGTTGTAGCTTCTTGAGGTGAACTCACTTCATTGTTAATTTAACTCAATCACTCCTGAGTTCAGAGTTGTAGTATGTCTTTACATTTGTCATTTGTCAGATTTCTTATTGGCAGTTTCTTTGCAATCTCTTCAGCAGGTTGGGATGAATGAACTTCAGACGCATAATCGACGCAAGAAACTTACCAACGTTCAACCAAAACACATCCATTTATGTACAGACTGAGGGATATACGTTACGATTATGCACGTCCAACAAAATATTCCAGGAGGGCAGATGTTCGATGAACGACACGCGCGGCCAGAGTTCATCTCATCGGTCAAGCGCATTACGAAGTGAGTGAGTCGGATAGTCACGTATTTCCAGCCTAGATGGCTGTCGGAAGCCGCGTTTGGACAAGAAGTACCCCATATAGCATCGAATTACTAAGAAAGGACTCTGCCGTCGGAAAAGAAAACCCAT
>JZLH01S0032890.1:38859-57712 GCA_001188425.1 Eucidaris tribuloides
GGCCCGGGGCCGGCCTAAAGCTTGCTGTAAATGCAAAGGAGGCCTGAGGCCCTTCCCGATTTGGGACTACCTTTGGAGGTAGTCTCGGGCCGGCCCGAGGCTGGCATTGGGCCGGCCTAAATCCAGTGTAAATGGAAAGGAGGCCTTGGGCCCCCAATTTACCGTGCAATGCGGCGCAGTTACGTAATACACAATGCCAAAACTCGCGAACTAACTTCCGTTGTATACATAGCGTGCAGGTAAGCCTTGAATCAAAGCATAATCAAACCAACTATCGTAAATTTTTAAAAAGACATCAAAATACATGAACATCCGTTAGGTATCATTTTTTTTTTCTTTATACTGTTGTTACGAACTGCATGATGTTGTATCAACATCAACATACACAATGAAAAATTGCTATGTACTTCACAGTCTCATTCCAACATTTTTTTTTAAATCAACTCTCTTGCGAGAAACTTATGTAGGGATTTTATACGTGCAACGTGTATAACAACTTGCTCACGAAAGAAATGTACTGCTTTCTGTTACAGCAATGATATAGCGACATAATGGGGCCAGTTTTGGAAAGGGGGCCTCTGGGCTGGCCTATAAAACTTGTGTAAATGCACAAAATTACGGGCCCCGGGCCTCCAATTTAGGCCGGCCCAAGGCCGGCCTTTTGGTGTAAAACGGGTCTTAGATGGACCCTGTGTAAGATAGTATACATTGCATTACCTTATAAGCGATAGGTTCCAAAAAAATTTCAACAGTTGTCGCTGATCGCTTTACAAACCTAACGCACGATACTAGAAACAAAACAGAACATGCGGGAGTCAAATTTCTACACGTAACTCATTTTTTTGATTAATTACAACTAATTAATGGTCAAGTTTGTCTGCTGTGTAGAGGTGGGGCTTACACAGTGACCAGCCAATGTACATTACAATTATGCGTGCTTGCTTGGTACATGTAATAGGCATATATTGAGAACATTTAAACACATACAACATGTATCGCAAGATGCATTCTTCAATTGGATAACAGTCTGTGATTGACACTGAGAAGAATTCAAAGCAGAACAATTTAGAAATGTACCCCAAGCCCCTAATTTTGCATGTTTAGAAACACGTTCAAGGATAAATTTCGCAAGTTTTGTCATTGTATGGTATTTTTCGTAAGAATATGAATTAAGATCTTGTAGACTTGGTTTCTATGAATCTTGGCTGTTGGACACCCCTACATGTACTTGTACCACTTTAAAGAGAATACACAGTACTGGTTGATGATGGAAAATCTTTTATCAAAATTTCACATTTCCATATTTTCCAGCTGAGAGTAAATTACATTTGCATTATAATGCGGGACTAATTCACTTCATATGCAATAAAAAGTTGAGGAATTGGCAGTTTGAGTACCCGACGGAGTAGGCTCCGTTGCTGCAGTGTGTATGGCAACAATTAACACAGTCCCACATATAGATTTCTGTGTTAGTACTTTGTCAGCAGTGTGGATTTGTGTAACAGATATGTCCAAAACAAAGTGTTCTGTTGTTTTCAACTACTCTCTCCTGTACTATAGTGACATTTTTAGAATACCATCTGTTCACAGAAGGTTTGAAAGCAGTTGATATTAAAATTTTGTTGTTCTGCAAGTAATCAACAAGTACTGTGTATTCTCTTTAAACTTAAAGCGGGAAAGGTGAAAAAAAAGGTAAAGTTAGTGGTTCATAGTCTTGGATCACCTCCTTTAAGGCACTGTCTCACGAGTAGCTAGGGTATGAAGTTTTATCAAATTTTTAATGTTCAATACTTCACATTTCTAACCGTTATGTTAGGATGCCAGGTAACCAGTGCTCAGGAAACTGCGAACTAAACAGTCATGCACGTATCCCCCGTTGTTCATAAACATGTGATTCTGGGCTTTCCCGTCTCTCTCTCCTCCCTATGCCAGTATCAGATTTAACTTGCATTTTCAGTTGTAAAAGAAACTGTTTTGCACCTTGTGATTGCTCAAGACCACACAGCTTTTCAGCTGACGTGCAATCCCGTTACTCACTCACGGGATCAAGTGATTGATTCAGTATTATTCAGACATGAGAAAGCACTTTGCAACAGAGTTGGCACATTTAAAATGCATTGTTGGTGAATGTTGGTGATGTTTTAGATACCAATTTTGCCAATGGCAGCAAAACTTAAAAAACTCCTATATTCTAATGTGTTTATTTGTCCATTCAAACACTAAAATAAAGCTCAGATATCAAAAATTGACATTTTTTTATTTGAACCTCCATAATATTAAATAATGTCTTTAGGGGGAAAAAGTGAACTTATAGTTTACTATATAAGAAACATCTTAAAACAAAATTCATGTTGAAAGCATCATTTAACATTGTTCTCAGTTTAAAAATCTGAGCTACTTGATCCTCAGGACATTAAGTGACAGCATAACTGTCTAAAGTTTTGTGTTTTAGGGTGTTTATTTGTCCTAATTCAAACATTATTATGTAGGTCAAATATCAAATGATATGTTCTAGGTGACAGCAGTGTTCAGTGACAGCAGCCCCTGATTTCCAACTTTTATAGAGATGTACTATGGCTAAAGAAGACACCAATCTATAGAAGAATTCATAGACAAGGGGATACAAGTGTTTCACCAAAACATATATTTCTAGTTGTAAATTATGTTCATATTTTTCATATGATATTGATCAAACTTGGTATGTTTTGCCATTTTTTCTATGTTACCCGTATCTCGTCCAGATTCCTCATTTCATGGAGGCCCTGACCATCACGGAGACTGACCTGGGGCTGAACGCCCCTACGATACGGAGGGCATCCAAGCCCACCGTCGACTCGCGGGGGATGTGGGTGGATCTGGAGATCCACTACGGCGGGTCCTGCTGCATGACGCTAACCACCAAGTTCAACCTGTGGAAGTTGGGCAAGGACACACGGATGGAGAGAGAGATGGCTGACATGATGACCGGCAAGAAGGAGGGGATTGAAAAACTGGAAAGGTACAATATTGGAAAGTAGTCTTGTTTCATTCTCCTAAAACCACACACCATCACTTGTGATTGGGGGGGGGGGGGGGTCGATGTCTCATTGAGACCTGTATAGCATCCATGTACACAAAAACAGACACAAGGGTACTTTTCAGCATTAGGCGAATAACCCAGTTATGCATTTTGGATATCAAAAACACCAAAAATCAAGAAAGGGTATCAAATTCAGAGACCCGTAGGAAGATGAAGATCTGTGGAAAAAGTCGGAGGTGGGGTCGGAGGTGCGGAAGGTTGGGGCAGAGACCTAGGAAAGCGAAGCATGTCTATTGTCCAAAAAAATGATTGAAGTTGAAGGCGTTGAGGGGGGGGGGGGTTCCAGCCATATGTTTGATCTCCTAAACTCCTAGCAGGAGGCCTAGCCGACAAAATGAAGATTCTTATGGATGTATCCTGGGTATAATATCCCTGTATACGGAATAAAATCTCCTACTGCAATCCCTGTTTAGGGTGGTTTTCAGAAAGTGATTCATGCAGATGCTATAGAGGTCTCAATAGGTGCATTCACATTACCAATCTTCTGGAAGACTTTGCGAAGTTTCGTTTGTCCGTTCACACTGCGATAAAACTTCAAGAAGATTTACTTCCCGCGAAACTTCCCGAAGATTTGGCCCATTCTGCGCAAGTGCAAAAGCACACAATCGGCCGTGGATGTAACCACACGAAATCAAAGGTACAGGATTTATTTTACTGTGCTCCACATATTGATCAGGTATTTCCAATGTCCCCCAAATGCCCTCTATAGGCCTACTCCATTATTTATTTCAATGAAAGCAAAGAGCTATAATAGCTCTTTGATGAAAGTAACAAGCTAACACAACAAATTGAATTATGTAACAGCTCAGTACACGTATACGTAATACGAGCCATGTATTAAACTCCAGATTCCCTGTATATTTTGTGTACAGCGCATATGTCCCCACAGAGGCTTCTGGGATATAACTTCCCGAAGTTTGTGTTCACACTCAAAATGTCGCGGGAAGTATCTCGATGTGCAGGAAATTTCATGGGAAGTTTGTGTTCACATTACCAAACTTCGCAAAGGTAATCTTCGGGAAGTGAAACTTTGCGAAGTTTGCTGTAAGTGTGAATGCACCTAATGAGACATGACCCCCCTCTGTGCCTCTCTTCCCTTCCCCCCCCCCCCCCGATATCTGATCAAACGTGGGATAGACCATTGGACTACTTAGCAAGGCAGTGGAGCGAACTGTTGAAATTACACAAAGTTGTCCCCATAATGAGGGCCAGTGAATTCTTCCATCTCTCGCTTGTGTTTAACACCGGTAATAATATTACAAAACTTAAACCAAATTAATGGTCATGTTTAATAATGTAAAGAAATTATTTCCTGCCTTAACCCCTTGGGCTTGATCCTATAAGGCACTGTTTTGTTCATTGAGAGACGACGCGATTTGTACATAAACCCATGGTTTCTTATAAAATTCTTCACAGAATATTTATTTTCTTACTGTATACTTGTCAAAAAAGTGTAATTAAGTGGACAGATGCATTAAAGGTATTGGCTAACATTTACCACAGTTAAAAATTTCTGAGCTACATGATTCCCCACGCTACCATTGTCTTTGATAAGGTCTGAAAATGACGCCCTGAAAAAAATTGTATTTCAAAATGATTATTTAGTGCTTTAAAAAAGTGAAAATCGTAAGTTGATCGGATTCACCCGCCCATTTTCTCCCATAGACTTACTGTGTGTACACCTACACTATTTAAACTCGACCCGAGTTTTAATTGTATATTCATGCATAACTTGCCATTGGCAGTGTAACTTTGCAAACTTTTTTATTCTAGGGTGATTATTTGTCCATATGAATACTACTATGTAGTTCAGATAACAAAATTTGACAATTTTTTTAATTGAAGCTCCACAATGTTAGCCTATCACTTTAAGCAATAGAACTCTACTGTTTATCCAGGGTTCGACCGAAATTTCTGATAAATTTTCTGGGCTTCTGTAGAAGCCCGTCGTCTCTGAGCGTGCAATGTACTGGGCTTCTGTACAAGCCCGTCGTCCCCAAGGGGTTAATGTATCTTGTATTATGGTTTGTTATTAACACAAGTTTGCTGTGACGTGCTGGTTTAAAGAATATATAATTTAACCCTTCTCATTATCATTTAACAATTTGTGTTTCGTATTATACCATTGAGTTTCTTTCCTATTAATATTATTTCAATTTGTTTTATTTTTTCCTCCTGTTACATGTCATGTGTGTTGGTTTCTCTTTCCTGCATGTATCTGTGATGTGTTTTTGGCATCCCCCAATCCTACAAATTTTCCTAAATCTGTAAAACGCAGAGGTGGCAGCGACCGTGCATCTCAGAAAAAATCATCCGTGCGGGAAAAATCCGAGGGAAACCCCGATTCTAATCCTTCCTCACCTTACTTTGGTAAAACCAGGTAAACTTTTTTTTTCTGTTCACTTTGATTTAACCTTTTAATCATTTTGATTTGCTGTATATTTTAAGTTTCATTTGTGTTGCTTTTATATTTACTTTTTTAACCCAATGCTTGAGCTAATCCTTTCACACTCGAGAATGGAATCATGTTAAAAAGCCAGTGTGTAGTTTTGGTCGAACAGACTAATTTTTTACCAATCTTTCACGAAGTATGGTATTGTCATGGCATACATTAGAAAACAACATCAAAACTAGCATAAAATTGTATAGAATAGCATATTGTGATATTTAAATGATCGGCAGATATCACAGTGTACATTTCCAACAGCAAAAATGTTGGGGGGGGGCAACATTTTGATTTTCATTAATTTCTCAAAACTCGGAAGCATATCATCGCGCGTGATTCTCTGGGTACTAATATATGATACAGGCCTACACAATTGGTGAATATTTCATTTTTCACTATTTACCAAAACTGTATACATTCCCCTTTAACCATGTTGCACCATGGTCATGGGAAATTGAAGTGTTCTGAGAAAGAGGGAGTGAAACTGAGAGAAAAGAACTTGTGCAATGAAGCTATTTGCAGATACTCATGGAATTGCTTTACCAGAGATTGGAACATGTGATATCATGTGCAGGAAAGTAAGGTTTCAGGTTAAAAGAGTCTCATGTATAATTTGGGTCAAACAGCACAACTCTCTTTCTGTTTTGCTGTTATTTACATTGCGTTATGCCAGAGTTTTTCAAATTTCACTTTTCTATTTACAGTTGACCTTTAAATTATGTTCATGACCTCACTTACACTAAACCTCAAACCAGGATCTCTGAATTTAGAGTGAGGGAAAAAAATCATTTTAGGTGTATATACCATGCTTTTCTCTTACTGATTGGAAATTTCACAAACTAGATATATGGTGATCCATGGTTGATTACTAAAATTACATAATTCATTTAGAAGCAATGATCATTGGTATTTTGATTGTCATAAATCTAATTCCAGCAAAATTCATAAAAGCAAATATATAGATTGATTTCAGACATATGTTTGTAATTTCTTCATACAACAATAAAACATCCTTGCACATACATGTATATACCTTCAACCTATCATATCATTTGTGTCTCATATATACCTAGTATTCTTGTTGCTGTTGATGTGACTGTAATGTTATTTACTTTTGATTCTTGAATATATATGTATTCATCTCCTTTTCATGACCTTATCAAAACCTTCTGCAGTTGTGTGCAAAATTACTGATAACAATACCATTTGTACTTTCTAAACACAATATACATGCACATTTTCGCCTTAAAGTCCCACTATCGAGGAAAATCAACCACAGAGCAGGGATAAGAATAAATATTAAAATAGGGCCCATATTCGTCATGAATATAGTACTTGTAAAACCAGAAATTTCGCGGAGCATAAAACTTCCGCGAATTCTCGCAAGGAGTCAAGATTCGCGAAAATAAAATGCAGCGCGAAAAGCTTGTGTATACACAACTTTTTTTAATGCCCAGTAACAAGACTGTGTACCTATGTGTAAAGTCAAATCACTCGCGAGATAGCGGCGTGTCACTAAACACGGTCGGCAATGCCACTCCTACATTTTGATAAAACAGTGTTTCAAGAGGCATTGAAACAGATATTTTCTGTAAATTGTTTGATAATTAATTAATAAAACACCCAAATCCTTCTCCTACAAATTTCGCTATAATTATTTTCTATGGTCAATGATTCGCAAAAGTCTTATATGCATGCGAAATCGGCCGTCGCTCCTATTCGCGAAAAGTTTCACTGTCGCGAAAGATATAGTGTTTTACAGTAACACACTAGATGGCAATCAACAGGAAAACAAATGAAGTATTTTAACCACACACCAAAGGCTGTTAAATTGGCATTCTGGGAAAAGTGTTGTGGCCCTGTTGCTAGCATTTAATTCAAATGAGGTGCGATGTCTGCCTTGACAGTGGGCATTTAAAGCATCCCAAACAGAGCATTTGTGAGAATTACTTGCCGTACAAATGATAGGGAACTTTTAAGTGGTACACATACTGTAGACAGCTCGCTGTATCCAGCAGAAGTTAATGAGACTTAGAGGTCTACTGTAAGCAACGCCTCCGCAAATCATGTCTAAGAGGTCAAGCATTCACACAAAAAGAAACGTTGTGATTTGGGAGAGTCGATGATTAGAAAACATCAGTTTAGGGATGATTTGAAATAGAATTTGTGATTTGATTTGCAATGTGATTCTATGTATGCTTTATCATCATATGCGTATGGGGGGAGTTTAATTTGTTTGGGTGCCCCAAAACACCCCCCTTTTTCCCTGGAAATACCTCCCTTCCCCCACCCCCACCCCTCCCCACGCTGAGGCGACTTTTCGACTGCTAGGCTGACCGTGACAAAGTTTGGTCCTAGCATTTGGCCAGGATGAAAACCCCCTTTAAAAATTCCTGTATAACGTGCTTGTTTCTCATAGTAAATTTAATTACAGTAGATCGCGCATTGCAATGTGTTGGCTTCATGTTTGCCCTCCCATGTGAAAAACAGTCAAAATCCTCTAAATCTGTGATGCATTATACTAAGAAAACAAAAATAACCATTATTCATCTACGACCACAATTTTATTCTGATTGCAGCAGCAACAGGACAAGGGAGACATTTTGTCGATAGCTGATGCTAAAATATACTGATGCATACAAGAAATGTTTATCAATTATTTGTTAGGTTGCTTGTCGCATGTCATCAGTTGCAATTTCAAAATAAATCATTATGTATGATATGAATAGTGTTGAACTATCCTTCAGTGTACTTTACACTTTGCATGCAAAGGATAGTGTGATTTGGAAGTGTTATTATACAAATAATCGACATTACTGAAGGCATTAGTTAAAATATACTGACACGAGGTAACTGTGGAACAGTCTTGAACACACGAGCGGTAGCGCGAGTGTGTTTTTGGACTGTTTCGCAGTTACTGAGTGTAGAGTTATTTTGACTAATGCCCGAAAAAATATGTGCCATTATTTGTTTTATAAAATGATCTCGTACGTCCTTGTCATTGATAGCAATGGAAAACATGAATGTAACGTACGGTTAGACTCTGTAACTCGTTAGACGCCGAGCAGCCCCGAGTCCTGACCGTACGTTTAGACGTAGGTCTACCTGGTATTAATAGTATTCTAATGACGTAAACTGTAACATTAGCCTATCAAATGGCGGGTGATTTGTGCAGTCTGTGAGTAAGTTACCTATCTTGAGGCAGGGAAATTTTTGAAAGATGGTGGGTCATGTAAGAATTGACGCACTGGTAAATTATTCTTTCGGCGCGTAAACATGTAACATCGCATAAGTGAAATAGATAAACTAATATCAGGAGATGATAACATAATTATTTTTACTTTCATGTGAGATAGTGTCATACATAACTCGGATCAGCAGAGTAAAACATGACAAAATGTTTTGTCAAAGTCATATTAATGCTGTTGTGAAAGCGCGGCCAATGGTTTTTAAATGAATGATAGCATAAATCATTTTACGTTCATGTGGTACATAAATCATCCATAATGCCGGTTGCGAATAGACGTGTCAGCTATGCATTTAATGTAAGACAGACAACATTGCTTTTCCGAGTTTTGAGGTTGCAGTGTGGCTATGCATGACTGATTGACTGTTGCTATGTTGTGAAAGCTAGATATTGCCATAATGTGTTATGCACCACCACGAAAATACGCACCAACTTGACAAATAATTTGACATGTTTGATATAAATTTTTATAAAACTGAATTGTAAGCAATCCCGCTAGCCAAATATGAATGACCAACTAGAGCCAGCAGACAGTAAAAATAAGTATGATTATGCTATCATCACCGTCAGAGCGTCAAGTTTTATGATATCTTATATAATCATTTTGAGAGATTTTGGAATGAGATGTGGGGTTACTATAATCATTTTTTATACCACTCATTAGTGTAATTACATTAAATACAAATGTAATATAACCAAATCAGAACATTTAGCATTAGGTATGGTTACCAGCAGATTCCACATATTTAACAACAAGCCATAGAAAGCCTGTGTGATTGGAGGAGATATTAACATTAACTGAATATTTCACAAGTCAATAACGTATGGAGTGGCAGATTTTAAAGTCAGATTTGTAACACAATATGTAACTGATACATGTTTTGCCTGTATGAAGGTTGATCAAGAATACTTGCTGGTAAATATGGACCTCATTTACATGTTTGGGGCTTTTGTGTAGTAGGTGAATTTGATTGATCACATTAAAGCATGGGGTCCACTGGAAAGACTTGTAATATAAATTACAGCTGACAAATTGAATAGTACACATTTAGAAAACACTGTTTTACCAACAAAAGAGAAAGCTATAACTAATCAAGGTTTGTGAATATCTCAGATCACTTTAGAAAAAAAACTGCATTATTTCCGTGAGGGTCTTTTTTCATAACCTTTCAAAAATATACATTTTTTATGTTTTACAAGTTATCAGGGGCGTCAGCTAGACCATTTTGAAGATTGACTGGTGCGGTGGACGACGAAAAACATTTTTATCTGGGTCCCGCCCCCAAAAAAGAAAGAAAAAGATTTCAGCCATAATCAGTCCGACTAACTTGGGAGGGCTGGACGAGCACGCAAAAAAAAAATTGTTTTCCCAGTCAAACACCATCCAACAAATGGAGCAAGGGTTGACGACAACGATGAAAAACCATTTTCGCCCTGCAAAAATAAAACAATCCCAGTTAAAACATCACATGTAACAAGCTTTTACAGATACCAAAACCATGGTGGGTCTCAATTGCAGACTGCCGGGAGGGGGGGGGGATCACCCCACAAAACCCTCCTCTAGTGCCACGACCTCACAGTTATATTTAAAAAAATGGAAGCTGTTTGAGACGTGTGGAATTATTTTTAGGAGCATAATAATTAGTTCCGTACAGGTCTATCTGATAACCGCCCCGCAGCCCACTCCCGCCCCCCGATAATATCATATTCACCACCACCAAAAAACTATACACAATACTTTAAAGAGTGAAATCTGTGCTAACAGTGTACAAAGCCTAGCCTAGCTAGTGTTGTGCATTATTAAACAAGTTGTGTGGCCGCGGCCCGCAGCAGATGAGGGCTAACACTGGATAGCAAGAGGTAAGTCTAAGGTAGAGATGAGACTTGTCTATATATGATATGTCTTCGGCTTGCGGGTGTCCGCGACACAGAATCTTATCCTCGGGTTAATTACAATCCTCCTTTCAGCCGTCTGAGACGAGGAGCAAAGTAAGAAACGAGGTCAGGAGGATTGGGTGCATTTGGTTCATGAGGATGAGGAAGAGAATTGAACTCTTTATTTGCCACATCTTGTAAAGTGGAACTTTTGGTTCAATGGACAGGATTTTTATTCAATTCTCGTAATTGCGCAACAATGCTTCCAGCCTATCGGTCCAGCTGACAGGTCAGTTTCCAAACTTCCGAGGTCGACAATCAGTTCTGCCACAGCCTTGTTGTCGTGCATTTCAGGCACTTCTGTGTCTTTCAGTCCATTGGTATTTCTCACAAATTGTCAAGTTTGGCAGTGTGCGATTGTCATTCTGATGTCTTCACAAGTGAAAACCATGGTCAAATGGAGGGGGCATTTCCTGCAATTATATGACAAATCACAAATTATATAAGACGTCTCATCTAAGAATTGGTGATTACATTTTAATTGGTTTGAATGGGTATCGAAATCATGAAGTAAAAAATGGGGGACATAATTCCTGACTCTCATTTCTACGTCTTCCACGCAACCTGTAGGAGAATCAGAAACCATACATTGAAATACCACATGTGGGACTAGTATGAACTAATCTCAAGTTTTAATGAAAAATATATTTATTTCTGCAGTTTTTTCCATGCCAATGAGCCTCTCTCATTGTTTATTGAAAGTAATAAAGCCGCAACATATGCAGTACTAATCGGAAAAGACATTGAATAACGCAAATTGTGTGTGGATGGACAAAATGTAACGTAAATAACCGTATATCGTAACTAACCATGTATTTTGATGTTGTAGCTGAAAATGAAAGATTTTTATCATAAGTTGATATATTGAAATGACCTTATGCAAAGACATCAGAATAGCATGAATACCAGAGTTTGTTCAGTGAAAAACTAGGTGAGGAAACTTTGAGGACAATGACGTTGTCATTTTTTTTCAGTCCTTTTATGTAACGTAACTAACTAAATTAAACTCTTTGTTATTTACCCCTTGAGACATGTCGTCATGATTTTTGCTTGTGGTTGTGAAAGTAGTGTCAGTCTAGAGAACTGACAGTACCAAAACAGAAAAAAAATATCAAAGCATATCATGTAGGACCAAATGTTAGTAAAGTTTTGTCATAAATGTAGACGTAACTAAATGCACGGAATTGGCCCGGAGGAAGAATTTCCAAAAATGGTGACTTTCTGAGGAAATATGCGGCATGTATTGTTCACTTAAAAGTACAGTAGCAGCTTTGTAATATGTACTATTTCCCATGAGCATTTGCAGGTTTAGACCTGTCGCGTTGGACCTCAATAGGTGTCGCACCGTACTTGTGAATACTGAGATATTTGTAGTGTTTGGCAAATAGGCATTCTGATTCTTCTGTCATAGATAAATGGTGTGAATGACTTTGCGTGGAGCTTATGAGAGGCATTGTATCGTGTTTAGATGATTAGGCGATAGGAAATCCGACTCCTTGTTTCCATTGACATTTATTGGATCAGTATAAGTTGGTGAACTTGACAAGAAAGCATTAATGATGGTTATGAAGACTTGTTCCCAGAAGCTGACTGCTGACACTAAGGCTGGCACTGAATTTGGGACAAACATTATAACAATTTTGCGTAATAAGTATAATAAGAAAAAAAAAGTTCATAATAATGTGAAAGGCATCAACCACAAGAGAATATAGTTTCGTCGTGGGAAACTGTGGTTTCAGTATTTCATACCGGCTACATGTACAACCAACTTTGTGATTTACTTGGATAATTCACGAGTCAAAAATTTGTGTCACTGTCATTCGATAGGATATATTACAGATGAAGCCTGACGATTATATAACAATGTTCTGGTACAATTATTTTGGCCAGACGTGTTGTAAAGTCCTATGATTATTGATGTAAAAAACTAAAGGCCTGAAAAAAGTTTCATGTCAACAGGATCATTAAATGCTGCAAAAATTGAAAATCGTACTAGTATTCCTGTACACATGTTCTGTGTGGACCTGTAGCATAGACACAACCTAGTATTACACAATCATTTCAAAATGAAATATTCCGATAGTACTAGCAATTATTTTTAAATTGTCTATTTTGGCTGTTTGTTATTCATTGAAACACCATTACACAACTTAGACTAGCACAGTCTTTTTTATTCTAATCAACCACCACAATGTCAACCAATTCAAAGGATGTAATTACTCACAGAACTAGTAAGACTTCAATTGAGTTTGCAAGCCATAGTTTGCGCTGTTGTATCTGTGTCCAAGGCCTGCAAGCTGTTTCTAAGTATTAAAGTAAATGACATGATTTGGGGTTTCTCAACTTTGGTGAAACTACTCAAATCATATGGCAAGATTCTCCTGTGAAACATCTTGTTAGTAAACATTGACTCATTCTAAATAAAAATGTCAATATCCCTCGTGGCAGCAAACCTGTGTGGCTCCTCTATGGGTCCTTATTTGTATGTGCCTCGATAGAATTAATGTTCATGCTATGATTCTCCTTAAGTAAACAAATTAGAGCTAAATCGGCCTCCACTGGGAGATCCCACTCCAGCTTGGTGTACAGATGGTGTTAATGTTCAACTCATTTTGTTCTAACGAGGCATTTTTCAAGGTTCCCTAATCATGATACTAACCTTTAATAAATGAAATAAAACAGTGTGGCACAATGCCTGATAGTAAAGTCAGTGTGTAGTCCGAGTCACCATGCTTCCGAGGCAAAGACCGAGTGCAAGTCACCCTTCGCGAAGCCGAGTCTGAGAACTATTTGTCCGAGGCGAGGCCAATCCTAAGTCACATCTCCGTGGCTGAGGCCGAGTCCGAGTCCTCCAACTATGAAATCAGCTAATATTAGGGCAAAATTAACCTTTAAAATTAGCTTGGAAATCTTACAATCATTAAACAATCTTCAAACCAATGAAACATTCACTTAAATCAACCATTACTGAAATTTATCATATTTTGAGGAAAATTAAAAACAAAAATGAAGCAAAAGCTCTTGAACTTTGGAGGTAAACAATAGTTTGATTGTAATTGTAAATGACTAAATGTCTTCAGAACAATTCAGCTAAATGCCAATGGGCATCGACGTTCACACTCATGCCTGTTCTGTTGCAGTAGAGCAGCCACAATCATAGAGAAAATTGACACCATATGAATGATATGTGAAACTTACAAAATCTGGTAAAATAAAAAGTCATATCGATCAGAAGTGAATTACTTAGCTTCAAGTAATCATTAGGATTTCCATAATCTTTTCATTCATTGAAAATACATGTAACTTCAAATCCATGTCCAACCAAAAAACAGGATTTATTCTTAGGTTCACGCAGATTATAGAAATCTTGTGCTGACCGCGGCCTCATGACCCACAATTACCAAGGCCGCATGGTACGAGGCGCGAGGACAAGAGTCCGAGTCATGGGATTGAGGCCGAGATCTGGCAAAGCTCGGCTCGAGTCCTCCGTCCCTGGTAACATTATTCTAAATATGTATCAAAGAGATAGATAAATAATAAAATATACATTGTACATGTACACAGATTTAAATAAGATGTTGAAATAGGTAGAAATATAAGATACGGAGAGATAGATACGAAAAGATAGATAGATAGATAGTATGGATGGATGAGTAGGGATTAAATAAATGATATAGAATTGTAGAGATAGATGAATAGACAGATAAATACCAAACGATTGGATGGTAGAAGGAATGGATAGATATTGATAGATAGATGGATACATAGATGGGTAGATTAATAGATTACTGGACAGATGACTAGATAGATGTATACATGGGTATTGCTGAGATGGAAAGCGAGATAGATGGATACAGATCAGATAGATGCATAATTCCCATCTACTTTGACCCCTGGATTAATCTGACAAGGCATTCTTGTCACAAAATCAATACATCCATGACTTCAGCTAGGTGCTACGATTGTAGGCAGCCTCTAATGTGTACTCAACTAATAATTTCTGTCTGCGAACTCGTCTACATGTTTGTGTGTACTTCGACTATGGCTGCAGAATGGGAGTTCATCAGAAATATGCTGAGTGCAGGTTTTAAGGTGAATGCTAAAAACGCTCTAATATACCATTATTTGCAAAGTAATTGAGGCCCAAAATTCAAGGACTGATAGCACGAATGCTACAAAATGACATACGCAATATACATTAAGAGGTAAACTATTGAGAAGTCAAATTACCACGCATGGCTTGTTAGTTGTTACTTTTTGATTAATTAATACTAATTAGTGTCATCTTGAACTTTGTTCCAAGGCGGGTTGCACAGCAATGTCGTTAAATAGCATGCCGCATCACGTAACCTGGCCTTTGACATAACAACATGTGTGCTTCAAGCTACTCATTGTGAAATGTTTGCATTTACCATACTACAAGTGAGTGATAATTTAGGCAAATGTTAAGTTAATTCAGAAAACAATTTTTCGTTCTCATTTTTTGCCGATGATAATAAAAAAAAATCATTGAATAAGTAAAATGCGTATGCATTATGAATAGGAAGATTGTGACAAGAATTCACAGCAGTTGAGTTTTAATTTTACACGCACTGGTATGATTGTTATTCATGAGGTAATATAGTAAGCATTGTCATAAATATAGTTCGCTTCTGTTTTGTGTAGTATTGATTAGAAGTTTAATCCTTTGCACTTTAGTTATAAACAATCGTCTATGATAATTTCCAGTTTGGTGCATTTCAGTATTACCGTAGATATTGAATTATGTGCAGCTGCATCAAATAGAACATTCAGCTGCGGTAATAGATAAACTGGGGCAGAGGATTGAAAGAGAATTATACTGTAGTTATGGGAACCTAACGTACCATGTGTTAAGTCTGTGATGGCGACAGGTATAAGGTATTCATATGTGATACACCCATTGTACTACATTATTTTATAGATCAAGAAGATCAAACAATTTTATCTTAGCATCTATGCTATTATACCATAACTTTTTACATGTGTTCCCTAAACATATTTTTTTGTTCATACAGACCTTAAATCCTTTCTCATTTTCATCAGAATTTGCATTGTCATATTACATGTATGAAGCAAATCCATCACAAATTCCTCAACCCCCCTCCCTGTGCCCCCCCCCGCTTCACGATTTCTTGCCCCTCCCTTGCCCTCTTCTAACTTTCGCGCTCACTACCTTTCCATTCTACCCTTTCTATCCCTCCTTTGTACCATCCTTTCCTTTTCTTCTACAACAAAGAAAAAAAAAAAAAAAAACAAAAAAAAAAAAAAAAAAAAAAAAAAAAAAATTATACGCCTTATTATCCCCCTCCCCGATTCCTCAAGTATTTCCCAACACCTTCCTTTCCGTCTGCCTCGCTTGCCCCCTTCCTCCCACCTGCCTTCCCGTCCCTCGCAAGATTCTACCTTTTGTCTCGTTCCCCTCCCATTATCTCCCCCAGAGATAAAAAGTAGGGTATGTCCTACCACTCCATTTCAACATCAAATCAGTGAGTCATATTGCATCAGTGCCCCAGTGCATATTGGTGTTCCATCGCACAAAGTCACCGAACACATATCTTTATTTTAATCAAGACGCTTGAAATCTTGTGATTCAGAATATCTGCTCCACCATACGACACGGAGTGCGGTGATTGTTTCAGATGTTAACAAAAAGCCAGCACATAAAATACGATACAAGAAAGTTAGAACATTAGAAATACATGTATACATATTTGACAGAGATTTTAATAAAATATTGTTGTATAGTGACGTACATGTAGTACTGTAGGAAATGTAGAGAAATTGTCATTATATTCCAATTCAAATTACCCATTTAGTAATGTGTTTATGCCATCTCCTGTCATACAGATTAACTCTTTGAGAAAACATTACAGCTACAATTTATTGTATGTTCCCCCCCCAAAAAAAAAATAAATAACATACGAAAGATTTAAAAAATAATAGAAAGTGAAATGAGGAAAACACTTGTGAGATTCCAACTCTACATTGAAAATTTAAGTCCATTTTGCTTATTAATGAATGCTTTATTTATTTCATTATTTAGAAGACAGATGTCTGCGCCTCGACAGGCGATGAATTAGGACAGTGGCCTGAGTCTCAGACCCATGAGATAGCAAGGAAGTCTCAGTACTTCAGCTCCACCGGTCCTATGGAAGAAGAGCAGGTAACAAATGGTTCTCTGAGGTTGGCAGTATGATTTGCTGCTGCCTCACATGTCATATTCAGAGAATGGTTGTACTGCCCCAGTGGATGTATAGGTTTTCCTCAATTTTCAGAGGTGGTAGTAAGATAGATATTTCACCTTTAATATTTTCTTATGATTCTGAAAGTAGAAATTTTTTATCCCAGAGTTAGACAGATATTGGTTACTGTATACACTGAATATTTCCATGAGGTTTTTAGGCTCACCGACCAAAGCTTCAAGTGAGCTATTGCGATCGCTTTTGTCGGCGTCGTCCCGTCGTGCGTCGTGCGTCTGCGTAAACTTTTTACACATTATCAATCTTCTCTTCCAAATGCATGATTGATTTGGCCCCAAACTTGGCAGGAATGATCCTTAGGGTAGGATTCAGGGTCCTCAACTTGGTCACCTGGCCCCCCAGGGGGCCAGGCGCAGGGCCCAAAAGCCAAAAGTAGGTAATTTTAAACATCTTTCTCTATAGTTCAGAATAGGTTTAGTTAAGGCCCACTTTGTGTGTAGATACCTCTATATTGTGCTAATTAATGTTCCTCATTGAACAAATGCCCAGGTGCCGGGTTGGCCCCCACGAGGGCAAAAGTGGGTCGGGCCCTATAAGATATTCACATTCACATTAGTGAGTTTAGACAACTTGTGGAATGATCCTCGAGGGGAGGGAAGAAGGTTCCTGAATGGTACACAGGCCCGCCTGGGGGCCCATGGGCAGGGCCCATAAGGGCCCAAAACAGAATAACTTTAACCACAAGTCCATTTGTAAGCTCAAACTGGGTGGTAGATGCAATAACAGGGACCTCCATGTTTATTTGGGGTCAAAAGGTCACATATGTAGGCAAAGGTCAAATAAGCCAAGTTTCTTCTGGTGGTATTGGCCTTTCTTTAATCCTATTTAGTTAAGCCACTATTGTGGTAGAAACCTCTATATGTGCGAATTAATGTTTTCTACATGACCAAGCCAGGGTTGGCCCTGTTGCCCATGGGGGAAAAGTCTTGGAGTAGGCCTCTAAGAAAATTCACATTCCACATCAATGATTATGACCAAAACTTGTATGGGTAATGATCCTCAGGGGAGGAAAGAGGTTTCTGAAGGTACACCTAGGCCCCCCCCCCCCCCCCCCCCCCGCCCGGGGCCCATAAGGCCCAAACTGGTAAGCATTTCTCACCACAGCCCATTGTAACTAAACTTGGGTGGTAATGCTAAAGGACGCTCAATGTTAATTGGGGTCAAAGGTCAATATGGAGGTCCAAAGGTCAAATGAACCAAGTTTCTTCCTTGGTTGTATTGGGCTTTTTCTTTATAATCCAAAATAGTTTAGTTAAGCACTTTGTGTGTAGAACCTAATATTGTGCTGAATATACTGTTTCTCCATACAATGCCCAGGTGGCGCGTTTGGTCGCCCAGGGGCAAAAAGTTGAGATAGGGCCGCATAGAATAATTCACATTCACATCAATGATTAGACCAACGTGGTGGAATGATCCTCCAGGGGTAGGGAAAGAGGTTTCCTGAATGTACACCAGGCCAGGCCCCCCTCCCCCCCCCCCGCCCCGCCCGGCCGCGCATAAGGCGCCCAATTGGAATTTCTAACTCGCACAAGCCATTTGTAACCAAACTTGGGTGAGGTAGATGCTAAGCAGGGACCTCAATGTTAATTTGGGGTCAAGTCACATAAGTAGTCAAGGTCATTGTTAAGATATCTAGGTGTGCTTGTTTTTATAAAACGATTTATCCATTAATTTAATCTTGGCAAAAATCAGCTATGGCAAGGGGATGCAAGTTTTTCAGTGGTTCATTTGGCTACGTTAGTGCTAGAATATCAGCTCCAAGGGCAAAACTATATGTATAACTGATTTTTTCTGATGGTACCATAGAGAGTTTGCGAGACCTCAGGTGTGACGTCCGTGCCGCCCGGGGCTCTTATTAATTATTT
>JZLH01S0032890.1:57900-70537 GCA_001188425.1 Eucidaris tribuloides
GTAAGGTTTCAGGTTAAAAGAGTCTCATGATAATTTGGGGTCAAACAGCACAACTCTCTTTCTGTTTTGCTGTTATTTACATTGCGTTATGCAGAGTTTTTTCAAATTTCACTTTCTATTTACAGTTGACCTTTAAAATTATTGTTCATGACCTCACTTAACACTAAACCTCAAACCAGGATCTCTGAATTTAGAGTGAGGGAAAAAAATCATTTTAGGTGTATATACATGCTTTTCTCTTTACTGATTGGAAATTTCACAAACTAAATATATGGTGACCATGGTTGATTACTAAAATTACATAATTCATATAGAAGCAATGATCATTGGTAATTTTGATTTGTCATAAATCTAATTTCAGCACAATTCATAAAAGCAAAATATGATAGATTGATTTCAGACATCATGTTTGTAATTTCTTCATACAACATACAATACATCCTTAGCACATACATGTATATACTTCACCTATATACATTTTTGTCTCATATATACCTAGTATCTTGTTGCTGTGATGTGGACTGTATGTATTTATACTTTTGAATATATATGTATTATCTCCTTTTCATGACCTTATCAAAACCTTCTGCAGTTGTGTGCAAATTACTGATAACAATACCATGTGTACTTTCTAAACACAATATACATGCACATTTCGCCCTTTAAAGTCCCACTATCGAGGGAAAATTCAACCACAGAGAGGATAAGAACTAATATTTAAAATAGGGCACATATTCGTCATGAATATAGTACTGTAAAACCAGAAATTTTCGCGAGCATAAAACTTCCGCGAATTTCGCAAGGAGTCAAGATTCGCGAAAATAAAATGCTCGCGAAAGCACATACAATACACAACTTTTTTTAATGCCAGTACAAGACTGTGTACCATGTGTAGAAGTCAAATCAACTCGCGAGATAGCGCGTGGTCACTAACAACGGTCGCAATGCACTCCTACATTTTGATAAAACAGTGTTTCAGAGGCATTGAAACAAATATTTTCTGTAAATTGTTGTGATAATTAATTAATAAAACACCCAAATCCTTCTTCCTACCAAATTTCGCTATATTTAATTTTTTCATGGTCAATGATTCGCAAAAGTTTCATGCATGCGAAATGGCCGTCGGCTCCTATTCGCGAAAGTTTCATGTCGCGAAAGTATAGTGTTTTACAGTATACACACTGATGATGCAATTCAACAGGAAACAAATAGTATTTTACCACACACCAAAAGCTGTTAACATTGCATTCTGGGAAAATGTTGGTGCCCTGTTGCTAGCATTTAATTCAAATGAGGGCGATATTCTGCCTTGACAGTGGGCATTTAAAGGCATCGCCAAACAGAGGCATTTGTGAGAATACTTGGCGTCAAATGATAGGGGAACTTTTAAGTGGTACACATACTGTAGAGCGCTCGGTATCCCAGCAGAAGTTAATGAGACTGAGAGGTCACGTAAGCAACGCCTCCCAAATCATGTCTTAGAGGTCAAGCCATTCACACAAAGAAAACGGGATGTGATTTGGGAGAGTCATGATTAGAAAACATCAGTTTAGGGCATGATTTGAAATAGAATTTTGTGATTTGATTTGCAATTGTGATTCTAGTATGCTTTATCATCATATGCGTATGGGGGGGGAGGTTTAATTTGTTTGGGGTGCCCCCAAAACACCCCCCTTTTTCCCTGGAAATACCTCCCTTCCCCACCCCCACCCCCTCCCCACGCTGAGCGACTTTTCGACTGCTAGGCTGACCGTGACAAAGTTTGGTCCTAGCATTTTGGCCAGGATGAAAACCCCCTTTAAAAATTCCTGTATACGTGCTTGTTTCTCATAGGTAAATTTAATTACAGTGATCAGCGATTGCAATCGTTTGCTTCATGTTTTGGCCTCCATGTAAAAACAGTCAAAATCCTCTAAATCTGTGGATGCATATACTAGAAAACAAAATAACCCATTCATCATCTACGACCACAATTTTATTCTGATTGCAGCAGCAACAGGACAAGGGAGACATTTTGTCGATAGCTGATGCAAAATATGACTGATGCATACAAGAAATGTTTATCAATTATTTGTTAAGGTTGCTTGTCCATGTCATCAGTTGCAAATTTCAAAATAAATCATTTGTATGATATGAATAGTGTTGAACTATCAGTTCAGTGTACTTTACACTTCTTGCATGCAAAGGATAGTGTGATTTGGATAGTGTTATTATACAAATAATGCACATTACTGAGGGCATTAGTTAAAATTATCGACACGAGGTAACTGTGGAACAGTCTGAAACACACGAGGCGGTAGCCGAGTGTGTTTTGGACTGTTTCGCAGTTACTGAGTGTAGATTATTTTGACTAATGCCCGAAAAAATGATGTGCATTATTTGTTTTATAAAATGATCTCGTACGTCCTTGCATTTGATAACAATGGAAAACATGATGTAACGGTACGGTTAGACTCTGTAACGTTAGACCCGAGACAGGCCCCGAGTCCTGACCTACGTTTAGACGTAGGTCTACTGGTATTAATAGTATTCTTAATGACGTGAAACTGTAACATAGCCATAACCATGGCGGGTGATTTTGGCATCTTGTGAGTAAGTTACCTTATTGACTGGCAGGGAAAATTTTTGAAGATGGTGGGTCTATGTAAAATTTGACCAGGTAAATTTTCTTTCGGGCAGGTAACATGTAACATCGCAAAGTGAAAATAGATAAACTAATATCAGAGAATGATAACATAATTATTTTACTTTCATGTGGTAGAGTGGTCATACATACTCGGTCACAGGTAAAACATGACAAAATTGTTTTGTCAAAGTCCATGATTAATGCTTTGTTGTGAAAGCTCTTGCCAATGTTTTTAAGTGAATGATAGCATAATCATTTTACGTTCATGTGGTACAGTAATCATACATAATCGGTTGCGAATGACTGCTCAGCTATCAGTTATGTAAGACATGACAACATTGCTTTTGTCCGAGTTTTGAGGTTGCAGTGTGCATGCATGACTGATTGACTGGTTGCTTTGTTGTGAAAGCTAATATTGCCAATGTTGTTATGCAACACGAAATACACCAACTTTGACAAAAATAATTTGACATGTTTTATAAATTTATATAAAACTGATTTGTAGAGCAATCCCCGTAGCCAAATATGAATGACCACTGAGCCACAGGACAGTATAAATGATTATGCTATCATACCTCGATGTCAGTTTTATGATATCTTATATCAATTTTGAGAGATTTTGGAATGAATGTGGGTTTCTATATATTTTTTTACCCTCATTGTGTATTAATTAAACAATGTTAGAACCAAATCAGAACATTTACATGTAGGTATGGTACCAGCAGGATTCCACATATTTACACACCATAAAAGCTGTGTGATTGATGAGGATATTACATAACTGAATATTTCACAAGTCAATAACTATGGGAGTGGCAGATTTTTAAAGTCAAGATTTGTAACATATGTAACTGATACTTGTTTTGCCTTGGTATGAAGGTTGGATCAAGAACTTGCTGTGTAAATATGACCTCATTTACATGTTTGGGGCTTTTGGTAGTAGGTGAATTTGATTGTCACATTTAAAGCATGGGGTCCACTGGAAAGAGCTTGTAATTAAATTACAGCTGACAAATTCAAGTACACATTTGAAAACACTGTTTTACCACAAAGAGGAAAGCTAAACTAATCCAAGGTTGTGAATATTCAGATCACTTTAGAAAAAAAATGCATTTATTTCCGTGGGAGCTCTTTTTTCATAAGCCTTCAAAAATATACATTTTTATGTTTTAGCAAGTTATCAGGGGCGTCACTAGACCATTTTGAAGATTGACTGGTGCGGGGACGACGAAAAACATTTTTATCTGCCCCAAAAAAGAAAGAAAAAATTTCAGCCTAATTGCATCCGACAAGCTTGGGAGGGGGCTGACGACGGCAAAAAAAAATTGTTTTCCCAGTCAAACACCATCCAACAAATGGGAGCAAAGGGTTGACGACAATGAAAAACATTTTCGCCTGCAAAAATAAAACAATTCCCAGTTAAAACACCATGTAACAAGCTTTACAGATACAACTGGTGGGTCCAATTTGCCGACTGCTCAGGGCGGGGGGGGGGACTACCCCACAACCCCCTCTAGTGCCAGACCTGCAGAGTTATATTTAAAATATGAAGCTTTTGAGAGTGTGTGATTATTTTTAGGCATAATTAAGTTCCGTACAGGTCTATCTGATAACCCCCCGGCCGCCCCCCCCCCCGATAATATCATATTTCAGCCACCACCAAAACTATACACATATCTTTAAAGAGTGAAATCTGTGTACATGTACAAAGCCTACCTAGCTAGTGGTGTGCATTATTAAACGAAGTATGTGTGCCGGCGGGCAGCAAGATGAGGTGCTAACACTGGATAGGCAAGGGTAATCTAATAGAGATGGACTTGTCGTATTTTGAATGTCTCTTCGCTGCGGTGTCGCCGAACAGAATCTTATCCTCGGGTTAATTACAATCCTCCTTTCAGCCGTCTGAGACGAGGAGCAAAGTAAGAAACGAGGTCAGGAGGATTGGGTGCATTTGGTTCATGAGGATGAGGAAGAGAATTGAACTCTTTATTTGCCACATCTTGTAAAGTGGAACTTTTGGTTCAATGGACAGGATTTTTATTCAATTCTCGTAATTGCGCAACAATGCTTCCAGCCTATCGGTCCAGCTGACAGGTCAGTTTCCAAACTTCCGAGGTCGACAATCAGTTCTGCCACAGCCTTGTTGTCGTGCATTTCAGGCACTTCTGTGTCTTTCAGTCCATTGGTATTTCTCACAAATTGTCAAGTTTGGCAGTGTGCGATTGTCATTCTGATGTCTTCACAAGTGAAAACCATGGTCAAATGGAGGGGGCATTTCCTGCAATTATATGACAAATCACAAATTATATAAGACGTCTCATCTAAGAATTGGTGATTACATTTTAATTGGTTTGAATGGGTATCGAAATCATGAAGTAAAAAATGGGGGACATAATTCCTGACTCTCATTTCTACGTCTTCCACGCAACCTGTAGGAGAATCAGAAACCATACATTGAAATACCACATGTGGGACTAGTATGAACTAATCTCAAGTTTTAATGAAAAATATATTTATTTCTGCAGTTTTTTCCATGCCAATGAGCCTCTCTCATTGTTTATTGAAAGTAATAAAGCCGCAACATATGCAGTACTAATCGGAAAAGACATTGAATAACGCAAATTGTGTGTGGATGGACAAAATGTAACGTAAATAACCGTATATCGTAACTAACCATGTATTTTGATGTTGTAGCTGAAAATGAAAGATTTTTATCATAAGTTGATATATTGAAATGACCTTATGCAAAGACATCAGAATAGCATGAATACCAGAGTTTGTTCAGTGAAAAACTAGGTGAGGAAACTTTGAGGACAATGACGTTGTCATTTTTTTTCAGTCCTTTTATGTAACGTAACTAACTAAATTAAACTCTTTGTTATTTACCCCTTGAGACATGTCGTCATGATTTTTGCTTGTGGTTGTGAAAGTAGTGTCAGTCTAGAGAACTGACAGTACCAAAACAGAAAAAAAATATCAAAGCATATCATGTAGGACCAAATGTTAGTAAAGTTTTGTCATAAATGTAGACGTAACTAAATGCACGGAATTGGCCCGGAGGAAGAATTTCCAAAAATGGTGACTTTCTGAGGAAATATGCGGCATGTATTGTTCACTTAAAAGTACAGTAGCAGCTTTGTAATATGTACTATTTCCCATGAGCATTTGCAGGTTTAGACCTGTCGCGTTGGACCTCAATAGGTGTCGCACCGTACTTGTGAATACTGAGATATTTGTAGTGTTTGGCAAATAGGCATTCTGATTCTTCTGTCATAGATAAATGGTGTGAATGACTTTGCGTGGAGCTTATGAGAGGCATTGTATCGTGTTTAGATGATTAGGCGATAGGAAATCCGACTCCTTGTTTCCATTGACATTTATTGGATCAGTATAAGTTGGTGAACTTGACAAGAAAGCATTAATGATGGTTATGAAGACTTGTTCCCAGAAGCTGACTGCTGACACTAAGGCTGGCACTGAATTTGGGACAAACATTATAACAATTTTGCGTAATAAGTATAATAAGAAAAAAAAAGTTCATAATAATGTGAAAGGCATCAACCACAAGAGAATATAGTTTCGTCGTGGGAAACTGTGGTTTCAGTATTTCATACCGGCTACATGTACAACCAACTTTGTGATTTACTTGGATAATTCACGAGTCAAAAATTTGTGTCACTGTCATTCGATAGGATATATTACAGATGAAGCCTGACGATTATATAACAATGTTCTGGTACAATTATTTTGGCCAGACGTGTTGTAAAGTCCTATGATTATTGATGTAAAAAACTAAAGGCCTGAAAAAAGTTTCATGTCAACAGGATCATTAAATGCTGCAAAAATTGAAAATCGTACTAGTATTCCTGTACACATGTTCTGTGTGGACCTGTAGCATAGACACAACCTAGTATTACACAATCATTTCAAAATGAAATATTCCGATAGTACTAGCAATTATTTTTAAATTGTCTATTTTGGCTGTTTGTTATTCATTGAAACACCATTACACAACTTAGACTAGCACAGTCTTTTTTATTCTAATCAACCACCACAATGTCAACCAATTCAAAGGATGTAATTACTCACAGAACTAGTAAGACTTCAATTGAGTTTGCAAGCCATAGTTTGCGCTGTTGTATCTGTGTCCAAGGCCTGCAAGCTGTTTCTAAGTATTAAAGTAAATGACATGATTTGGGGTTTCTCAACTTTGGTGAAACTACTCAAATCATATGGCAAGATTCTCCTGTGAAACATCTTGTTAGTAAACATTGACTCATTCTAAATAAAAATGTCAATATCCCTCGTGGCAGCAAACCTGTGTGGCTCCTCTATGGGTCCTTATTTGTATGTGCCTCGATAGAATTAATGTTCATGCTATGATTCTCCTTAAGTAAACAAATTAGAGCTAAATCGGCCTCCACTGGGAGATCCCACTCCAGCTTGGTGTACAGATGGTGTTAATGTTCAACTCATTTTGTTCTAACGAGGCATTTTTCAAGGTTCCCTAATCATGATACTAACCTTTAATAAATGAAATAAAACAGTGTGGCACAATGCCTGATAGTAAAGTCAGTGTGTAGTCCGAGTCACCATGCTTCCGAGGCAAAGACCGAGTGCAAGTCACCCTTCGCGAAGCCGAGTCTGAGAACTATTTGTCCGAGGCGAGGCCAATCCTAAGTCACATCTCCGTGGCTGAGGCCGAGTCCGAGTCCTCCAACTATGAAATCAGCTAATATTAGGGCAAAATTAACCTTTAAAATTAGCTTGGAAATCTTACAATCATTAAACAATCTTCAAACCAATGAAACATTCACTTAAATCAACCATTACTGAAATTTATCATATTTTGAGGAAAATTAAAAACAAAAATGAAGCAAAAGCTCTTGAACTTTGGAGGTAAACAATAGTTTGATTGTAATTGTAAATGACTAAATGTCTTCAGAACAATTCAGCTAAATGCCAATGGGCATCGACGTTCACACTCATGCCTGTTCTGTTGCAGTAGAGCAGCCACAATCATAGAGAAAATTGACACCATATGAATGATATGTGAAACTTACAAAATCTGGTAAAATAAAAAGTCATATCGATCAGAAGTGAATTACTTAGCTTCAAGTAATCATTAGGATTTCCATAATCTTTTCATTCATTGAAAATACATGTAACTTCAAATCCATGTCCAACCAAAAAACAGGATTTATTCTTAGGTTCACGCAGATTATAGAAATCTTGTGCTGACCGCGGCCTCATGACCCACAATTACCAAGGCCGCATGGTACGAGGCGCGAGGACAAGAGTCCGAGTCATGGGATTGAGGCCGAGATCTGGCAAAGCTCGGCTCGAGTCCTCCGTCCCTGGTAACATTATTCTAAATATGTATCAAAGAGATAGATAAATAATAAAATATACATTGTACATGTACACAGATTTAAATAAGATGTTGAAATAGGTAGAAATATAAGATACGGAGAGATAGATACGAAAAGATAGATAGATAGATAGTATGGATGGATGAGTAGGGATTAAATAAATGATATAGAATTGTAGAGATAGATGAATAGACAGATAAATACCAAACGATTGGATGGTAGAAGGAATGGATAGATATTGATAGATAGATGGATACATAGATGGGTAGATTAATAGATTACTGGACAGATGACTAGATAGATGTATACATGGGTATTGCTGAGATGGAAAGCGAGATAGATGGATACAGATCAGATAGATGCATAATTCCCATCTACTTTGACCCCTGGATTAATCTGACAAGGCATTCTTGTCACAAAATCAATACATCCATGACTTCAGCTAGGTGCTACGATTGTAGGCAGCCTCTAATGTGTACTCAACTAATAATTTCTGTCTGCGAACTCGTCTACATGTTTGTGTGTACTTCGACTATGGCTGCAGAATGGGAGTTCATCAGAAATATGCTGAGTGCAGGTTTTAAGGTGAATGCTAAAAACGCTCTAATATACCATTATTTGCAAAGTAATTGAGGCCCAAAATTCAAGGACTGATAGCACGAATGCTACAAAATGACATACGCAATATACATTAAGAGGTAAACTATTGAGAAGTCAAATTACCACGCATGGCTTGTTAGTTGTTACTTTTTGATTAATTAATACTAATTAGTGTCATCTTGAACTTTGTTCCAAGGCGGGTTGCACAGCAATGTCGTTAAATAGCATGCCGCATCACGTAACCTGGCCTTTGACATAACAACATGTGTGCTTCAAGCTACTCATTGTGAAATGTTTGCATTTACCATACTACAAGTGAGTGATAATTTAGGCAAATGTTAAGTTAATTCAGAAAACAATTTTTCGTTCTCATTTTTTGCCGATGATAATAAAAAAAAATCATTGAATAAGTAAAATGCGTATGCATTATGAATAGGAAGATTGTGACAAGAATTCACAGCAGTTGAGTTTTAATTTTACACGCACTGGTATGATTGTTATTCATGAGGTAATATAGTAAGCATTGTCATAAATATAGTTCGCTTCTGTTTTGTGTAGTATTGATTAGAAGTTTAATCCTTTGCACTTTAGTTATAAACAATCGTCTATGATAATTTCCAGTTTGGTGCATTTCAGTATTACCGTAGATATTGAATTATGTGCAGCTGCATCAAATAGAACATTCAGCTGCGGTAATAGATAAACTGGGGCAGAGGATTGAAAGAGAATTATACTGTAGTTATGGGAACCTAACGTACCATGTGTTAAGTCTGTGATGGCGACAGGTATAAGGTATTCATATGTGATACACCCATTGTACTACATTATTTTATAGATCAAGAAGATCAAACAATTTTATCTTAGCATCTATGCTATTATACCATAACTTTTTACATGTGTTCCCTAAACATATTTTTTTGTTCATACAGACCTTAAATCCTTTCTCATTTTCATCAGAATTTGCATTGTCATATTACATGTATGAAGCAAATCCATCACAAATTCCTCAACCCCCCTCCCTGTGCCCCCCCCCGCTTCACGATTTCTTGCCCCTCCCTTGCCCTCTTCTAACTTTCGCGCTCACTACCTTTCCATTCTACCCTTTCTATCCCTCCTTTGTACCATCCTTTCCTTTTCTTCTACAACAAAGAAAAAAAAAAAAAAAAACAAAAAAAAAAAAAAAAAAAAAAAAAAAAAAATTATACGCCTTATTATCCCCCTCCCCGATTCCTCAAGTATTTCCCAACACCTTCCTTTCCGTCTGCCTCGCTTGCCCCCTTCCTCCCACCTGCCTTCCCGTCCCTCGCAAGATTCTACCTTTTGTCTCGTTCCCCTCCCATTATCTCCCCCAGAGATAAAAAGTAGGGTATGTCCTACCACTCCATTTCAACATCAAATCAGTGAGTCATATTGCATCAGTGCCCCAGTGCATATTGGTGTTCCATCGCACAAAGTCACCGAACACATATCTTTATTTTAATCAAGACGCTTGAAATCTTGTGATTCAGAATATCTGCTCCACCATACGACACGGAGTGCGGTGATTGTTTCAGATGTTAACAAAAAGCCAGCACATAAAATACGATACAAGAAAGTTAGAACATTAGAAATACATGTATACATATTTGACAGAGATTTTAATAAAATATTGTTGTATAGTGACGTACATGTAGTACTGTAGGAAATGTAGAGAAATTGTCATTATATTCCAATTCAAATTACCCATTTAGTAATGTGTTTATGCCATCTCCTGTCATACAGATTAACTCTTTGAGAAAACATTACAGCTACAATTTATTGTATGTTCCCCCCCCAAAAAAAAAATAAATAACATACGAAAGATTTAAAAAATAATAGAAAGTGAAATGAGGAAAACACTTGTGAGATTCCAACTCTACATTGAAAATTTAAGTCCATTTTGCTTATTAATGAATGCTTTATTTATTTCATTATTTAGAAGACAGATGTCTGCGCCTCGACAGGCGATGAATTAGGACAGTGGCCTGAGTCTCAGACCCATGAGATAGCAAGGAAGTCTCAGTACTTCAGCTCCACCGGTCCTATGGAAGAAGAGCAGGTAACAAATGGTTCTCTGAGGTTGGCAGTATGATTTGCTGCTGCCTCACATGTCATATTCAGAGAATGGTTGTACTGCCCCAGTGGATGTATAGGTTTTCCTCAATTTTCAGAGGTGGTAGTAAGATAGATATTTCACCTTTAATATTTTCTTATGATTCTGAAAGTAGAAATTTTTTATCCCAGAGTTAGACAGATATTGGTTACTGTATACACTGAATATTTCCATGAGGTTTTTAGGCTCACCGACCAAAGCTTCAAGTGAGCTATTGCGATCGCTTTTGTCGGCGTCGTCCCGTCGTGCGTCGTGCGTCTGCGTAAACTTTTTACACATTATCAATCTTCTCTTCCAAATGCATGATTGATTTGGCCCCAAACTTGGCAGGAATGATCCTTAGGGTAGGATTCAGGGTCCTCAACTTGGTCACCTGGCCCCCCAGGGGGCCAGGCGCAGGGCCCAAAAGCCAAAAGTAGGTAATTTTAAACATCTTTCTCTATAGTTCAGAATAGGTTTAGTTAAGGCCCACTTTGTGTGTAGATACCTCTATATTGTGCTAATTAATGTTCCTCATTGAACAAATGCCCAGGTGCCGGGTTGGCCCCCACGAGGGCAAAAGTGGGTCGGGCCCTATAAGATATTCACATTCACATTAGTGAGTTTAGACAACTTGTGGAATGATCCTCGAGGGGAGGGAAGAAGGTTCCTGAATGGTACACAGGCCCGCCTGGGGGCCCATGGGCAGGGCCCATAAGGGCCCAAAACAGAATAACTTTAACCACAAGTCCATTTGTAAGCTCAAACTGGGTGGTAGATGCAATAACAGGGACCTCCATGTTTATTTGGGGTCAAAAGGTCACATATGTAGGCAAAGGTCAAATAAGCCAAGTTTCTTCTGGTGGTATTGGCCTTTCTTTAATCCTATTTAGTTAAGCCACTATTGTGGTAGAAACCTCTATATGTGCGAATTAATGTTTTCTACATGACCAAGCCAGGGTTGGCCCTGTTGCCCATGGGGGAAAAGTCTTGGAGTAGGCCTCTAAGAAAATTCACATTCCACATCAATGATTATGACCAAAACTTGTATGGGTAATGATCCTCAGGGGAGGAAAGAGGTTTCTGAAGGTACACCTAGGCCCCCCCCCCCCCCCCCCCCCCGCCCGGGGCCCATAAGGCCCAAACTGGTAAGCATTTCTCACCACAGCCCATTGTAACTAAACTTGGGTGGTAATGCTAAAGGACGCTCAATGTTAATTGGGGTCAAAGGTCAATATGGAGGTCCAAAGGTCAAATGAACCAAGTTTCTTCCTTGGTTGTATTGGGCTTTTTCTTTATAATCCAAAATAGTTTAGTTAAGCACTTTGTGTGTAGAACCTAATATTGTGCTGAATATACTGTTTCTCCATACAATGCCCAGGTGGCGCGTTTGGTCGCCCAGGGGCAAAAAGTTGAGATAGGGCCGCATAGAATAATTCACATTCACATCAATGATTAGACCAACGTGGTGGAATGATCCTCCAGGGGTAGGGAAAGAGGTTTCCTGAATGTACACCAGGCCAGGCCCCCCTCCCCCCCCCCCGCCCCGCCCGGCCGCGCATAAGGCGCCCAATTGGAATTTCTAACTCGCACAAGCCATTTGTAACCAAACTTGGGTGAGGTAGATGCTAAGCAGGGACCTCAATGTTAATTTGGGGTCAAGTCACATAAGTAGTCAAGGTCATTGTTAAGATATCTAGGTGTGCTTGTTTTTATAAAACGATTTATCCATTAATTTAATCTTGGCAAAAATCAGCTATGGCAAGGGGATGCAAGTTTTTCAGTGGTTCATTTGGCTACGTTAGTGCTAGAATATCAGCTCCAAGGGCAAAACTATATGTATAACTGATTTTTTCTGATGGTACCATAGAGAGTTTGCGAGACCTCAGGTGTGACGTCCGTGCCGCCCGGGGCTCTTATTAATTATTT
>JZLH01S0032901.1:1992-13865 GCA_001188425.1 Eucidaris tribuloides
ATACCAGGAGCGGTGTCTCTGACAATGGCCTAAAAACGAAGCCCTGAAAAATTGGCAGTTTAAAACGATCAGGAAGTGCTTTAAAAAAGTGAAAAAAGTCATTGAGAGACCATTCCCAGCTTCCCGCCATAGACTCGTGCTGTTGACAGAATTTCCTATCGCCCATAGGGAATAATGTGCAGATTTGTATCTTGGCACATATTGTACAGTGACCAGCATAACTGCGCAAACGTTGTATTCTATAGGTGTTTATATGTCCATTCAAACACTGCCAGATATGTTCAAAAGACAAAGTTAGACAATTTTTTAACGTGTCATTCACAGTGTTGTATAGCAGTGTCTTTAAGGTTGACATGTGTTTACTCTCATCTAACCTTTTTTGTCTTTATGTTTTTTTAAATTATTAATGAAAATCTCGGGGGGGGGGGGGGGGGGCGGGGAGGTGCCCCCGAGATTTTCGGCTATGATTTTACTATGATTAGCATTTTCAGGGGTGTAAAACGTTATATGAGCACTATTACCTCATCTGAAAGCAGCCAGAGTCTGCCTCTTTCAGATGAGGTATAACACATGTTATCCTTAAAGGCCTTTTTTACCCTTTGGGTGCTATAATTATAAAATATTAGTCGAAAATCTCGGGAGTATCCCCCCCCCCCCCCCCAGCTGCGTCCGCCGAGATATTCAGTTAACTAATTAAAAACAAAAACTAAAGAGCATTTCCAGAATTATTATCTGCTAGTGGTTATGACTTTTGGAGCCGCGCATAAAGTACTTGTTAAATAACATAAATTCCCTCAAAAGCGCTTAAACCTTGGGGCTTAAGGTATGTAACATCTTTAACCCTATTTTTTAAACTCCGCGGATTTTCGAGAACACGGTATTTTTACTGAGGGGGGGGGGGGTCAATTTTTTACCCCCTGCTTCATGTGATCCGTCGCGCGGTCCGAACGCATTTAGCTTCACACTATCTTGAGCTCCTCTCAGTCTGCCACTCAGCTTAGGGCCTGTGAGGTGAGATGCCCTTGTAGTAGCTCCGACTCCAGTACACGTCTGGTGCTTAATAACCTATTTGCGGAGAAATGTCGGATCTGCAACTTCTTGGCAACTTAATCCCTCCCGCTACATCAAAGTGACGGGTCTAAGTCGGTGCTTCTATGGAGACAGGCGCGATTGTCTTCCCCCACCTTCTTTCAAAAATGTCGATGATTTTACACATGATAGTTTAGGGTGGCGGGAGCGCCACTGCGCGATTCCGCCGGCGAAATATTTGTCCCTGATGACCGCCCATCAGAGCTACTCCCCCGGAAGTGTCACACCACACGACCCTGTATAGATAATTTTCGAAATCACTTTCTGTTATCTGAATTTATTAACGCTATTTATGCATGAAACATTGTCCATTTAATATAGCTCAGATATCAAAGTTTGACAATTGTTTAAATTGAAGCTCCACAATGTTAGCCTATCACTTTAACATCAGTATCAGGTACTTCATTCCGAGATGATAAATAGTGTGTAAATCCACAAGTTTATTCTATTAATTAGAATCACGATAATGATTTAGTGCAATCATTCCTCCAAGAGCAAAATGAAGATTTCCGTTTCTACTTCAGTAAATGTGCACTGGTAGAAACCACTCCAAAGGGAAAGGATGAAATGTGAATTTGCTGGTTTATACTTCTGTATAATTAATGCAGGTGATGTATAAACAAGGAGATCCAAGCTCTCATATTAATAAAAATTTTCCAGGCAAAATGGAAGGTGTGTATCATTCTAATCATTTATTGTATAATGTTTATATTGTCTGATTTTGTTGTTATCATTATATCAAATCATACCTGGTAAACATTAAAAAAAAAATCAATACTATGATTAACCTACACCTATTTTATGTATTTCAGTGACATCAGTTATTGATGCTTATCTAAATACACATTTGAACATGGACCTGTAGAGTAGAGCTTTTGATCATGGTCATTTTCAATTAGCCATTCTTTTCACTCTGTATAAAAGGAGTTACACACTGTAGTGGTGCAATATCACGGTAAATAAAGATTATTTCTGTGACTAGTTGAGTATAAATAATGCTAAACTGATTGACAAGTAATCATCTACCTTTATTAAATCATCTGACTTCTCCCCTTTGAGATCCCAGTAACACTGGAAGGTTTCTCCCAAGATAGGGTTGTAGGGTTTCTTGGCCACCGAACTCTTCCTTCCAGCATGGAAAGCCGACAGGTACCACTGAACAACCTGGATCATTCTGTCCCTAGGATCATCACAGTCTGATAAACTGGTCACGCAAAAAGGGAGAAGAAACAAGTAACAATTAGATGAGCAGTCTGTGAGATGATGACACAGAAGTACAATGGATTGTAACATTTGGGCAGATTCGTGATCCTACAGTAAGTTTTCCTCACTCCACACTAATACACAGATGCAATTCTGACATTCATGTACCATTCATTATTATCGAATGGTTTGAGAAATCCCTGCAATCTGATTGGTCGATACCGTGCATCTCATTTTACTGACCAGACGATCGATATTGCCACAAGCTAGGTAGCAGTACGTAAACACATTATCGCGCATGCGCTCTATCAGTACCGGTTATCGCGCAAGATGGCCGGGGCCGTGGTGAATTTCGAAATTTTGGGTGATTTTGCAGCGTTACTCAAGGAATCTGATGCAGTGAGTACCCAGTAATCAATCAAATTTGGTCATGAACGATTGGACTATTTTGCTAGGATCAAACACTTGGTTTTAACCGACATTTCGGTGCCTGGTTTGGACAGTTTGCTCATTGTCGCATTGCTACGCGAAGCTAAGTGCGTAGATAACGTTAGTACACATTCACAATCACAACGCAATGGCATGCAATGCAGTGCCAGTGAACAGGTGGATGTTGTTGTGAACTTGTAACATGTGTAACGTACAAATTGTTTAGCATTAATGATTCATTGTATCTAAACAGTTTATCACATCAAATGTATGATGTGTCTGTGCAGATAATGTAAATTCAGCTACAGTAGCAAGAGTAGTTTAGATCTAACGTTAGATCTACTAAAGAATTTACTGCTCTAAATGTGAGGATGATCAAGACTTTTACAGAAAAAGGAGTCATTTTTATCAAAAAAAGGTAAGTTTAGTGTTGTAATGCATTAAAATTGTTTTAAAATGATATAAAATATCTTAAAATTGAATTTATTTCACACATGCGTCGGTAATTACTAATGCATGATTGAAAAAAATGATTTTTGGCCAAAAAATTTTCCACCATTCAATAAAACAATTGATGCACAGGTTTGTTCATTTGTCGGAAGGACTAGTGTGCATGCGGTAACTATGGAAACTAGTCTAAACCCACTCGGCTACGCCTCGTGGGTTTAACAGTTCCATAGTTACCTTATGCACACAATACCTACCGACAAACTACTACCTGTGCATCATTAGTACATTATCTAAATGGGGGTTTCAAGAGTGGCAATGTTATCACGTATCCTGTGTGCAAAGGAATGCGCATATAAGTGCGGTGGCTAGACGAGAGGGTGTATCGGAAAGTATTGTACGCTGAGGAAAAATGTTGGATACATCCGCGGACTTTCTTGTTTACCCATACGAGCTGATCCAGTATTTCACACACAATGTATGGTACCATCTTTTTTTATTTTACAAGAATCACACTATATCATTATTTAGTATAAAGAGCTCACTTTGCAAATTTACTATATTAAGAGGAAGATGTGATTTCTTTTGTAGCATGTAATGTCACAAAGAACAAAATAAGTTGTCCCTGCTGAAAGAGTCTGGTGATTTGTAGAGGATTCTGTTAAATTTCAATTTTGAATTTCTTTTAGTGGATTTAAATAATGGCTTATTTTCGGTGGACACAGAAAACACTGCACTCCTTATGAAAATATTGTAGTCGCCTGCGACTCGTCCAATATTTGGCACAAGTCATACAATACTTTCTTGTGTTCACCTCAAAGCCATCCAATATTATGAAATCATGGGTGTGTAAATTTTAGTGTATTCAACTCTAGAACATGCATATTTATATAAACGTGTACTGAAGTAAGAATTACATAACGGCATCCTTACTTTGCAAAGAATTCTGGATGCGCAAAGAAGTCTGCATACATTTCGAGTAGTGACCTCGTCTCCAAGATAAATGTGGGAAGAACGACTTTGGTGAGGTCCATGCCAAGACGAACCTGAGAGAGTAGATGAGTTATAACGCTGCCGTGCTCCTTGCAATCAATAGCTGGTAGGAAGAAGTGAAGATGGACACAGAACAGTGTTGATGAGGAATATGTATTTGGAAATTTCTTTTTATTTTACACGTTTGTTTTGTTTTTGTCTCTTACATTTTGTATGGAAGAAAATGAAAATATTACTGTGGAATAAGCCACTATAAGCAAACTTAAATGACCTTTGATCACAACCCCTGGCAGATTTAGTCCAAAATCTAATCATTTCTTGTACACCTAATGCATACAATCTGCCAACCCTAAAATCTAAGAAATGGGGGCAAAATGCTGGTGAAAACTTGAAAAAGGGACATTCCTAAACATTCTATTCATTACTCTAGAAAAAGTGTATCTTTTTGCCAAAAATAAGGTCTGTCTTTGGAAAATGTAGAAAGTTGGCAAACATGCATGGGTTCTCCAAACAGTGCAACAACAAGATAAGGGTGTATAAGTATAACTTTACACCTTTGGGTAACATTTTAATGTTTATATTCAATTTTCCACTCCTGTAAAATCGTGTGTTTTATATGAACTTGATGAATGAACTAATACATGTGGATAGATGGTCGGACAGGTAACCTGAAATCATTCTTCCCTGGCCCCTTTGAGGTGGAGGAATAAAACAAGCAAAGAGTACCCAAGTTTTAAACTGATGTACGCATTTCCTTCATATGATCGGATGATTATGCAGCATGATGATCATGTGGCATGACACGAGAAATGATTATCCCAGTAAATTTGGCATTCAAAGGCCAAAGTTATATCATTCTCCCAATATCAGCCTGGGGATGATGACTGGTTATTGCTTCCTTCTGCATAGCTTGGGGGGGGGGGAAGGCCTCCAAGATCAGAACAAAAAATGAGTATCTTCATCCATGCATTTCTTTAGTTCTGGAACAGACGTAAACATGGGTTATTGCATCATCTTCTGTTGTGTTCTAAAAGCCCCCTATTTACGGCGCATGTCAATCAAAACCGAGCAGGTCTATATGTGATGGGGAGAATTATTGACTTACCACCTTCATCAGGATCCTCTGGGCAGCTGTCTTGTCTTGGTCTGGACTCCTGTGTGAGTCTGTCCTCAGCAGCAGGTGGGGATCTTTGGAATACCCTAGAAACAAGAGGCAACATTAGATGTAACTCTTACTATGATAGTACATGGATATCAGGGGGTGGGGGTTTACTGTCACTACTGACAAATCCATGGTAAATGGTGGATACCTTATAATAACCTTTATCAGACTGGTGTGAGTCATGTTTCATCATCTCATCTTCAATGTTCTCTTCTTTTGGTGTTGTTTTTGAAACAACGAACACAACTTGCTTACTCACATTAAAAAGTTCTAAATACCTTATGTATTTACATCAATAAAGTTTACCTCTAAGTCAATAAATTCAGTAAAAGAAACACAACAAATACATAAAGAAAGAAAGGAAGAAAGAAGACTGTGAAGACTGGAATTAATAAATTCATGTTTTATGATATTTCTTTAACACTTATTTTGTGAATTTTACTTTACTCTATTAGGTACTTTGATTTTTTTTTTAATTAGGACATGGACTGAACAAGGAATAAACTGGAAGGAAAAACAATCGTACTAAATGTTCTATACTTTACTGATAAGATCCTCTAAACTACTGAATCGTTATTATATTACCATCATCATCCTCATCCTCCTCCTCCTCATCATCATCCTCCTCCTCATTATCATCATCATCACCATCACCATCATTCATCTTCATCATCCTTATCACCATCAGTCATCACCATCATTCATCTTCATCATCCTTATCACCATCAGTATCACTATCATCATCTTCATTATTATTATCATTATCATCATCATCATCACTATCACCATCATTCATCTTCATCATCCTTATCACCATTAGTCATCACCATCATTATCACTATCATCATCTTCATTATTACTATCATCATTATCATCATCATCATCATCATCATAATCATAATCATCTTCACCTACTCCATTGCACTTACTTGTCATTGTCATCATCTTGATACTCATCAGCATCAAAGAAGTCATCTTCGTCTGAGCTGGAGTAGGAGAGAGCCGGGATGTCTTGGCGTGGATGGCCGACACTGGAAGACAGGACTGGGTTGGAGGCTGGGCCCCCGTGGAAAGGGACAGATGCAGGAGGTTCCACAACCTCCTGGGCTGAATCTAAACTAGGATCTGGACTACCTGTAATAAATAACATTAAAAACTTTGAAAAGTCCATGTGGCAGTCCTCGCAAGACTTGGAATGAGACAATGGAAGAAGATATCGTTGGTTGAGAACGAGAAGGACGTTACTTCACAAGCCATTAATAACCAGAAGGGCACCAATGCCATTGACTTCCTACAGTGATAGCGTCCTTCTGGTTCTCAACAGGTACTGGGTTAAAGGTTAGTGACATGATTGGGAACACTTGAAAATGCCTCAAGAACCAAATGAGTTGAAATATATACCAATTATACACCAGCTGGAGTGGATCTTCCCCTGGAAGGATTTGTCTCTAATTTGTTTACATGAGGAGAATCAAGCATGAACATACTATTTTTTTAATTTTATCGGGGCATGAGAAAAATAAGACCCATTGAGAGCCACACAGCAGGTTTGCCTGCCACAAGGGATAATTGACATTAGTTATTTTAGAATGAGTCAACGTTTGACTACAAGATTTTCACAGGAGAATCCTTGCATAGTTTACTTGATTCTAGAGTAGTTTCAGCCCAAGTTGAGGACTACCCCCAATCATGTCATTTACCCTTAATACCCTTTTGGCTCTCAGAAGAGGAGATTATGGTGTCTAGTCTTGCCAAAGAGATGCCACAGACCACAAAGCAAGGAAAACGACCATGAAGGAAATAAAGCATTGAAACCCCACAGCAGTTTTGTAACCGAGGCCAGCCTCAAGGCAGATTCTGAAATCTTGTCAAGGTAAGGTATTCAAGAGGATGATTAGACAAATTCTAGTGTTCCTCCAGTAAATTACCTCTTTATCCCTCTACTCTGCTTTTTAGTGAAGATTATTAAAGGTAACAAGTTTTAATCCATCTGACTATCTTCCATCTTTAAAAGAAACCAATCGTCCACACCAGGTTTAAAAGGTTTAAACCAGTCAACATCTTGGACTGGGAAAAACTACCTTAAGAAGTTAGTGGTACAATCCAAGATACTACATGTGTGTATACACAGATTAGAAGATCTCATTTTGACTACAGGAGTCGGACTGTACCTTTCTTGTGTTGCGAAGGCACAGTGGTACTGGTTGGGTCGTCATCATCCAGCAGCATCTCGGGTTGAAGAAGACCATTCACTGGATTTAAAGTGTTCTGGGAAAAAAAAGAAAATTGACACAAACAGAAATGAACATCACTGAGTCATATTAGAATAACTCCAGCATGGTTTACATACTCGTATGTAAATACTGTGGATTGTTAAACATATAAGGATTTTGGGTTTTGGACATGGAGTCTGAACTCACAAGATAGATCAATCATGTATGAATATGGAGTCAGTATAAGAAACTATCAGATTTAAATGACATACGAAACAAGAAAAATCTTTGTAAATAAAGACATTTCAGAGTTTAAAAAAATTTAATTTCCTGACAGAACTCTTTTCAAAGAAAAAAAAGTGCACTTATGTAATGACAAACATGTGAACATAATATGGTACATACTGTACCACATATAATCAAATTTCCATTGAACAACATGTCATATATTACTGAAATTATAGATGATATAAACACATTTCTTTTATGATCCATTATTGCTACATATATGTGTGGCTCTCTGCTCTCATTCTATAGCTATTGCTACTGTGTCAAGTAATAGTTGTCAGTTGGGTCACAGTATTATCATTATGAAAAGTGAACATTATTAAGGTACCTGTACAACTATACAGCATATGTTAAAACATGCATGCCTTAGTTATACACTGTATAAATGCACAAATGTAAGAAACATACAGGCAGTCAGGCAGGTCACTAAACAAGGATATTCTAATATTACTGGCAAAAGAAAATAGATCAAATTAATTCATACACACAGTCGATACATGTATTCTCATCTCACCCACAAAGGAATGGGATGCATAATCTGCTTGGTGTTCAGCCACTGACAATTATTTCAACTGCTATACAGGAACATTGTAGTACAAAATTCCAAATCAACTTTAATGCAGAAATATACACAAAGATCTATTTCTATATGCAGAATATACAAATAATGAAATATATAAAAAAAAACACATACATGTATAACACACACCACCAGAAGGCTATTTGCTTGGTAAAATACTAGCAAAGGGAAAGATTAACCATATGGGTTTGTAGTACTTGTTTGAGAGCAGATGAGCAGGTAGATTATAATATTTGTGACAGATATATATAATAATACACATGCTATTGTTTACTGACAATGGTTTTCATGCATTTTACAATTACTAGCACAGGAAAAATACATGTAAAAACTGCACCAAATCATACTTTACTTTGAAAATTCACAGTTACCAGTCACAAAATTTACTTCTAATTAATTTAGATTTAATCTTATTTTATGTCAGCAAAATTTATACCATTTAAGTACTTGTTATTACATCTTTAGAAATTTATCAATGCTAAGAAGATACAATTCTCTATAATGATGAACAGTAAGCATTATCAAGATAATTCTATTTCAGTTTTATACTCAAGGTAAAATGAGAAATATTAAAAAGCTGTTTTATGAAAGAGTTCAGTGTATATCTAAATTAATCCAAGCTTTGAATGACAAAATAAGAAATCTGTATGGTACATGTATTCTCACTCCACATGCGCACAATCTTGCTGTACACTGTAGGTGTAGGCTGATATTTTGATTAATAATATTTTGTATGGTTTTTCTGTTTTGTGGACTCAAATGTGTGCTTTTAATAAATACTGCAATTCTGCCTGTATGCAAATATAACAGACAGCTATGGATACAGTATACATTGTGCTTGGATGCCACAATTTCTGTAATATCATTCAAATACATGTATGACAAATAGTAACAACAATATCATGGGAGCTGTTGACAAATACAGCTGGACAGGATTCGGTGTTCCTCGTAGCAGCACTGAGTGGAGGCACTTACGTTTCATGATGTTAAAGGGAAATATGTGTACAAGACTTGAAGAAGTCCTAAAACTATCCTAGAATCAAATACACTGTTCAAGGCTCCTTCTGTATAAGTTTTATGGTCTAATGTTTAATGTTAAGTACTTTATGAACAATCACCACCAGTACTCATTGTGACAGGTGAACTTGTTGTGTAGCTTTGTAAGTGATGAACTTTTATCAGGGTATCAGGGTACCAGAGTAGTTCAATACTGGTAAATGAATGCTCGTTTCTTGATAGGTATCCAATTACAAGAAATCCCTCCAGCCAGGTGATTCATGCCAGCTGAAGTATACATTGGTATAAGTTTCAACTGATTTGGTTTTTGAGGCATTTATTACTTCTCCCAATCATGCCAATGCCCTTTAATGAAACAATTCAATGATTACACATATCCCAGTGCTTTCTATTTTCTGCTTAACTGTATCAGTTTAAATCACAAGTTATAATCTGAAATAAAATCAATTAAACATTCAAAATATGCTAAATTTATATGTATTTATTGCAGTTGCTCATCCGCACTAACCAAAAATAAAATATGAAACTTACCAAATTCATCTTCTCATATATGTACATGTATGTGTACAAACATATTCAATACACATGCAATTATTCCTGAAATATATCCATATGCCTAACCAGCAAGCATTGTAATTCATACTCAGAAGTATTGTACTAAAGTACCTGTAGCTGAGAACACGCATAATATTACAGAAGATACTGGTAAACACATACACAATGTGATAGCAGTCGGTGTATTCTGAACTCTTATGTTTCCACAGGTAAGACCTGAAACACATGTGTCATGAATTTTCACAACCATTCAATCGGAAAACACATCCAATGGCAAAGATAAAAAGAATAACGAATTGTACCATATTGTGCAGCAAACGTGTAATAATAGGGCTGTAAGGCTGAAGTGGTCTGGTTTTTAATTGTTCTATAGGAAGAGGGGCAATCAGAAATGCAACGTAAGGTTTGTAGTAGGATTGTTGGCTTCGTTGAGCGGGTGGTTCAAGATTAACTTCAGAAAATAAATATATGGGGGATCATTCAGTGCCAAATTAGGTAGATACAGGTGACTCCCGTTATAACGAAGTCCTAGGGACCAGCAATTTTCTTCGTTGTATCGAAAATTTGTTATAACCAAACATTGAAAGTATTTAAAAATAGATAATAATTTTGGGACCTGAATTTCTACATCATTGTAACAGGAATTTCGTTATAACGGGAGTGCACTGTAATAGCATATATTTGTTATGGAGGTGCCTGCTATTTGCAGATTCTATCCTAGATCAAGCCACTAGAATACATGGTTATGGTTTTTAGAGAAATTATGATCTGCTTGGGGATGTACAATATCAAGTATACGTAAAAGATTACAAATCAGAAGAAAATATCTACAAATACAGGGTACCCACTGAGGGAAGCACACTTTGGTTCATACTAGCAGGCATGCAATACCATAAATCAACTTAAATTACAGCAAGTACAAATCAAATCAAAATAAAACAACTCTGGAAAATTTACATTGCATTCAAACTATCTTTGACAAATCTAAATTATATCTAAATTATATTTAATACTTTGTCTCCCTTATGAATATACTCACTTGCTAATTATTAGTATCATTTTAATACCCACTATAACTTAGAATACGAACAAACTAAATCATTGATTTAAGTGTTGCTTTATTCACAGGAGTTTGACAAATCTTCATGGAAGTTATTTATTCCTATTGCACTCTGTATTTTTCCTTTCCTTTGCAGTTTAATCACAGATCTTGTAAATAAATCTAAAAATACCAACTTGAAAGAAACACTGAGATGACATATTGCTGGTGTATGTTCTTTTTTCATTGCGGATGTTATTTTCATTCAATTTTTCATTCAATTGCATATTAGCTGGCTATTCTTTATTACTGTGTCATACTTTTTGCCCTGCTGTGAATGAATTGGGGAATACAATACACAATTTCATATTTTGTTGTTGTTGTTGCTGATATAAGCAACAATTTTCCTTCATGAACAATTAATAATTTTCCCCAAAATAAAACAAAATACAGAAAACAAAACTCTTCAGTTTCAGGGAATTTTACATAGCTTCCTGGGTTGTCCTTTTTCTGTCCCACTTGTTAAATACCAGAGGTCAGTAGGGGTTGGGGATGCAATAGGACACACAAAGCCAATGCAACACATTCACATAACAAGGGATCAAACGGCCACGCCCCCTGGATTCTTGGTATAGATAACACGAAAATTCACACAGAAGGAAAAATGCTTTATTCCGAACAGATTTCAGGGGTAATACTTACTTCAGTATAAACGGGCAGTATTGTGTACTGTGTAGAAACAAATCAGAAGTCCATAGATACCTTTTTAATGTTCATATTTCTTTTAGTAATATTCACTCAACCACATCGACATCATGATTTTAACCCATTAGTGACCAACTATGAGATATGTTTGTG
>JZLH01S0032904.1:12979-15479 GCA_001188425.1 Eucidaris tribuloides
ACTTGTTGGTCCTTGGGCATTTTCATCTTCTCCGTGATGTCACCAGACACTCCAACCCTAAATACCTCTCAAGCGGGAGATACTCTCCCCGAGACCCCCTAGCAAACGGGAAACTCTGACTCAATGTGCGCGTAACCCACATCACCAGCGCAGAGCACGAAATTCCTTGCGGCCGGAGCCCATTTTCAGGGTTTTAGAAGCTCTGTGGTGCTACATGTATCTTAAGCTTAGTTTTGGACATATGACAACACTAAATGAGGTTAAATCCACCGATTCAGATTATTTCTTTTCAAAAAGTGGTTGGGTGGGAGAAAAAGAGAAACACAGCTGGGGGGGGGGGGAGAGATTAAATCTCAAATGGGAGGGTGGGAGATTTCGTGAAAATGGACTCAAAGTGGGAGATCACCCATGGGAGAGTTGGAGTCTCTGTGTCTCTGCTCTTTAACCCTGTCAGTATCTCAGTATCATTGCATCAAATCTCCATAGAGTTTACATGTGATATTTTGAGTGTGGTAGTGAAAGGGTTGAGTGTTAAAATGTGACTTCTTGATATATTTCACGTCTTACAAAATATTAATTTTTACTTAGAAGCATCCTTTATTTACCATCATTTGTAGGGATGTGGTGCATTCCAGAAGGGTATGCCGTACAAAGTCTACCACGGTCGCACTGGACGGGTCTTCAACATCACCAAGCATGCAGTGGGTGTCATTGTAAACAAGCAAGTCAGGTAAATACAAACAGCGTCATCGGTAAACAAACCAGTCAAGCAACTGCCATATCACATTCAATAATTGCACATGCATTGTCTGTGCTGGACTTTCCGAGTTCAATATTATCCTGTTCATGTGTTGAATCTGGAGCCAGAAAACAGGTATTGTGTCTTTTTTAGTTGTGATAATATGAAATTTTTGAAAAAGTTCACTAGAGTGCGCAACTCTTAACGTGCCACAGAAATAACAGCTTTGTGGACATTTCATATATTGTGGGGTGTATATTTGTGACATCGCCATGTTGCAAGTTAAATCTTTTGATTTGTAATTTATAGGGGCTATTTAAATTGTGTTGAAGTAAATTTATCCAGTTAGCAATTTCAATTACGTGGATTAAAGTGTACATGTTAAAGTGTACATGTATTAACCCCTTGTGGATAACGGGCTTGTACAGAAGCCCAGCACATTACACATTCAGAGACGACTGGTTGCCACAGAACCCCAGAAAATGTTCTAACCTTTTCACCCAAACAAAGGTTATATTACCTACAAATGACTCTGTACCATAAAGTACACATTATGACCTTTATGAATGAAGAAATTCATCTCTGGGTGTAAAATGCACAGTACTGGGCTACTGTGAGAGCCTGTCGTCCTCAAAGGGTTAATTTTCAGTCTGAAATAGAAATGCTTACAACATTGAATATTCTTGGCACTAAATTTCTTACAACATTGAATGCTCTTGGCACTAAATTTCTTATTTTAAAAACCGGGCACCAAGTAAATGTTTGTTTGATTTTTATTTGTGGCTCAACAGGAATCGAATCCTTCCCAAGCGCATCAATGTGCGCATCGAGCACATCAAGCCATCAACCAGCCGCGAGGGTTTCCTGGAGAGGCGTAGGCTCAACGACGTCCTGAAGAAGCAGGCCAAGGAGAAGGGTGAATTCTACGACCTCAAGAGACAGGTCAGCATTGTTTCTTTCTTTCAATTCTTTGAGAAATATGAGAATATTCTACACAACGTTAGTATAAAACCAGAAGGCCGTTAACCTAGAGCCAGAAGGACGCTATCACTGTACAAAGTCAATGGCATTAAAGTCCCTCTGGTTGTTAATGTTTATTGTGTTAACCCTCTTGTGGTTCTATACCAATGATAATAAACAATTATTGAATCATTTCATCTGGACTTCTGATTCAATCCTGAAAACGGTTTCTCATACAATCCTGGACGCTTCGTCAGCTCGTCTTATTTGGTGGCGGGAGAACGTCATTGCTGATTATTTTTTTTAGTTCTTTGAGTTCCTGCCACCAAGTCAGCCGAGCTGATGGAAGCGTCCAGGATTGGACGTGAAACCATTTTTGGTATTAAATCGCAAGTCCAGATGAAATTATTTAATAATTGTTTGTAACTTGGATTTTTACCTGGATGAATCCTACCTCATATTCGTATGAAATAAGTATTTACATAATCAAGGGAACCATAACTCATAACTGATATGTGTTTGATAGTACAGTGTTTATTTTGACTAGAAATCACAGTTTTCCCCCTTAAAAAGTTTGTAGATTTAAATAGTAGTAAAATCAGAAACAACGTCAGAATATGATAGGAAGAAAATTGACATATTGGGATGTGACATGTTTATTTCTTTGTTTTTAAGACTGACTTGAGCTTAATTTGAAATGTACAGGGAGTAATATTAATTTACCCACAATGTTGAATGTCTTTAATAAGAAACAATTAAAATATTATAAATCTTTAAACATACAAGGTAATTCGTTGAAAA
>JZLH01S0032904.1:17979-25640 GCA_001188425.1 Eucidaris tribuloides
CCATTTTCTCGGAAAATTGAAAATGATGTTACCTGTGCATTCAATATATACCGTAATCAGAAACATTTCATACATGCTTCTATGGAAAAAAAAATTCAGTTATCATGAACCAATAAAAAGTGGCAATTTATTGAATTAATATTACATGGCATATGGGGAGATGCTCGTATGTGACGTCACAAAATGAAACTTTGAAAGGTCATAACTCCGCTTTTCTTTGGTGGCTTTTCACCAAACTTCATTAATATGTTTCTCTTGTTGTTCTGCATTTATTAAAATCAACTTGATGTCAGGGTGGACCTAGCCTTTATGTTTGAAATCATTCTTCACAAAAAATCCTTGGACATGGGTGCTATTTACAGCAGAATAACCCTTGGATGTGGGTATGGGTTCGGAGTTCTCAGCTGCACACCCCCGTCTAACTATAATCCCCCCCCCCCAGGGTTTTGTAAGCCACTTGGATGCAGCAACCCATAACTAAATGGTACTTATCCGGACATGGCAAAAGGACGAAAATGGGTCATGGATTTTGGTCCTAAAATTTCTGTGGGAACACTGCCTCAGGCGCCCTTTGCAAAAGCACAACTCATAAAAAGTGCAATCAATTGCAAATCCATAAATCAATTATAAGTCTTCAAATATTGGATTCTGATTGATTGCAATTAACGTGATTGATTTTTGAGTTGCAACCCATTGCAAATTTGTATGAGACAGGGGCCCAGAACTGGCATTTTCTCATTTTGTGCACACACAAAATAACTAGAAAACGTCAATGACGTAGCGCTCATCCGGCATCTCGCAACATCATATATCCGAAATTTCATGTGGTACAATTTTATACTGGTCAAAAAATTAAAATTTGATGTCCCGGAAGGAACATGAATATAAAAAAATTAGGGAATTAGGGACATGAAAAAAAATTAAATAATAATAAAAAAAAAAATTGCACTCCCGGATCCCTTCCGGGGCTCCATGCTTATTTTTGTTGTTGGAAAAAACACATTTTAAGTGGAACCAAATTAAAAGGTACTTGATATGAATAAGAACTGAATTAAATTTCTGTTATTTTGGAATAAATCTGCATAAATTACCATAATTAATGGAGCAACAGTTAAAAATTCTGGGTAGAAGTTTAATGTGCATAACTCAGCCCTACCAAATAAAGCAATCGCAATCAAAATCGGTTGAGAAATGAAGGAGAAGAAGCATTTTTTTGTGATTTCGAAAAATTTGCATCAATTTGCATAATTGATTAATTTCAAAATTTTGTGTAGAAGTCTTGAAGCCCCCATCTAGCCCTATCAGATCAAACAAACAGAATGAAAATCGGTCAAGAAATGTGGGAGGAGAAGCAATTTTTGTTATTTTTGGAATAAATTTGCATAAATTACCATAATTAATTAATGGAGTATAATTTCAAAATTCTGTGTAGAAGTTTAATGTGCATAACTCAGCCCTACCAAATAACGCAATCACAATCAAAATCGGTTGAGAAATGAAGGAGAAGCTTTTTTTGTGATTTCAAAAAATTTGCATAAATTTGCATAATTGATTAATTGTAAATTTGCATAATTGATTAATTTCAAAATTTTGTGTAGAAGTCTTGAAGCCCCCACCTAGCCCTATCAGATCAAACAAACAGAATGAAAATCGGTCAAGAAATGTGGAAGAAGCAATTTTTGTTATTTTTGGAATAAAATTACCATAATTAATTAATGGAGTATAATTTCAAAATCTGTGTAGAAGTTTAATGTGCATAACTCAGCCCTACCAAATAAAGCAATCACAATCAAAATCGGTTGAGAAATGAAGAAGAAGCATTTCGAATAAATTTGCATAAATTAACATATATAATGAATTTCACGATTCTGTGTAGAAGTTTTAAATCCCCACCTAGCCCTATCATATGAAACAATCCGAATCAAAATCGGTTGAGAAATGAGGAAGAAGAAGCATTTTCAAAACTGTGGACGGACGGACGGACGGACGCTGGACGCCACGCCATGGCATAAGCTCATCGAGCCCTTCGAGCCGGATGAGCTAAAAACTATGGGGTATGAAAACAACATGAGCCCCGGGGGGCGCGACGCTTACCTGAGGTCTCGCAAACTCTCTATGGTACCCATAGAAAAAATTCAATTATACATATAGTGTAAAAGTTTACACACGACGAACGACGGACGAAAAGCGATCGCAATAGCTCACTTGAGCCTTTGGCTCAGGTGAGCTAAAAAGGCTCATGTAGGAGATCACATGCACCCAGACAATATGCTCGTACCCATAACACATACACATATTAAAATACACACATGACTACATACCCCACAATATTACTTCATTATGTGTGTGTGTGTGTGTGTGTGTGTGTGCGCACGCGCGTGCGTGCGTGCGTGTGCGTGTGTGTGTGTGAATGCATCTATGGCATGAATGGGCTTGCAACTGAGAGATAAGCTGGGGCAAACTTTGTGCTAAATATAACTGCAAAAGATTTCAGAAATTTTTGTCTTTTATTTTAGTATGCCCGATTGGTATTGTAATGAAGTGTTATTTTAAAGAGACATAGTTGGATCGGACAAAGACATTCCCCCCTCCCCCTTGCTTTGATTCACTGTACTTTGTTCAGTGATGATTTTAGTGGAATGAGATTTTATCAACTTGCACACTGTAAGACTGAATTGACCACACATCAAACACATTTCACTGAACAATTCAACTTTTTTATTGCCACGATGCAACAGTATTTCACAATGCATATCAATCTTGTCCTATCAATCTTGGCCGATACACAATTTTGATTAAATGTCTGTATTTACATTTTGATTCCTTAATTAAAACTCTATACACAATTTTTAATTCCTAGGTGTATATAACATCATACCACAACTCCCTGAATTAAAGGTATTTGTGCTTGCGAATACATAACATGACAAATTTTTCAAGTACAAAGATATCAACATTTTCAGTTTGCCATGTAAACAACCCTAAAACATTGTCTGTAGACCAACTATGTGAACAAAACTATCATTAAATCAATGGAAGATTATTCAGAGAGGTGAAACGTGATGTAAAAGATTTTTTCATATGATGCCCTCTGTATTGATAAGATTGCAAACTGCTGATCTATACTTTTTTTTAAACCCCAATGGAGACTAAGTATGAGTTAACTCATGTTGGGGTCTTTTAAGAAATGCGTCTTATAGTGAAGTCAAATCGTCTCCAATGGGATAAAGATCAGCAGTTCACAATCTTCACAATAAACAGAACGTCATATTAAAAAATATCGTATCAAAAAATTCATTTACTGTATATGCAAAACATTTTGCATACATAAATTTCCCAACTTTTGCTTCAAGACGGGGCAAACGCAAGAGTTGATATTTCATTTGCAACTTTATTGTGTTTTTATTCACTTCCTACAGGTATATCAGACGTAAAAATGTTAACGGTTGTTTGATTGCAAACTTCACAAAAACAAACCATTGCGAAATATTAAGCATATACAGTAATGGAATTGTTCAACCACCAAACTTTCTCCTGACACTCAATCAAATATTTCAGTGATCAAAAAAAAAAAAACTAAAAAAAACACATAATGTATGATTTATATAACATCTAAGAAAAAGTTAAACCAGTGCTCTCACACTGTAAAGAATACTGATATAACACAATTCTGTTATAACAAACAAATTTGTCTAGTCTCAAAATTGAAATTTTCTTTGTATGAGCATTGCTTGAAAAAATTAGGAAGTAATTTGATCTGCAATATTTCCCCTGATTTATCGCCATAATATGGCATTACCATGGAAATGCAGTTTCTGGCACATTCGAAAAATGCATCTTGCTCGACTTCACCCCAAGACCAATGTGTATATAAATTTTCATGAGCATTGCTTGAAATGGAAGTGGAGGACGGACCAACCACCTGCCCACCCACTCGACCACCTAATCATACACTTGATTCCTATAAACCACAAAAAAACTGCATTTGGTGGGGGTATAATACCAGCCACTCACTGTATTGACCTTGGTATGTATGAAATTAAGTTTAAACAGAATTACAGAATTTTATTGTTTTATTCTTGCAAACAGACCCTGCTTTTTCTGTGCCAGATATTAATGGCACTGACCCCAAAGAGTGATATAAATGAAAATAGCTGCATCTATGTGAACATTACTAATATTTTTTTTTCACACAAAAACATAAATTAACAGCTCTTAAAAACATTCAAAGAAATATATGCAAAGCAAAGTTTTTGTTATGTAAAATTCAAGTAGAACTTTTACAATGCACTGAATGCATAGTACAATCTACTAGTTTGATGACCCTGATACTGACATTTTCTGTTTTGTAATAAATACTTCAAACACAAAAATTAGCAAAATACTCACAGATTGTCCAGCTTTCAAAGCCTAGAAGCAGAACTGGAACATTTTTGTTTTACTTTCACTTAATGGCTCTTATGTCAAAGCAGTTCAAATATTTGTTTCCTTAGTTACTCTACATCTCAATGTTGAAAGGGCCAAGCAATAAGTACATTTCAAAACAGACATGTACAAAGCACTGGCATAAATGCATCAAAAGCAACATGTCACATATATCTATTTTGACAAAATGGGCTTCTTTTATGTATTTCACAGGACAAAAGCACACTGAACCATTTCATTGATGAAATACACTGCCCCCCCCCCACAAGTAAAGCCCTATTCAGTGTCCTTTTAACAAGCAGATTTAGAAACAAAGGGACACTTGTAATTCATATTATTTTGTTCTGCACGTTTAACATGATGAACTGAGTCTCCTACACTGTATGGCTTTTGTCATTGGGGGGGAGGGGGGGGGGGCAGTACAGTTAATGAAGTTTTCCGAAACAATCATGCTTTCATGACTGACTTGCCAAGGTTAAGTTCAGTTTGCTTGACAAAGCAACAACAATGGCTGAACCAGATTACAACAGTATCAACATTAACCTAAAATGAATGAATAACTAAGCTCCATAGTTGTCATTCAAGAAAGAAATGTGTATAAATTTGCATATATTAGTGAGAAGATGCACAACGGAGGTCGCTGGGATGTCTCCATTCCATCCACTGAGACAGCTACTAGCTCAACTCATGTAATAAATTGCATTGACACACACTTCAACATCAACAGGGAGACTTGCGGTCCTCACACACTGTTTTAGTACCAGGGATGGAGTTGAGGCCGACCATATTGAGTCACGAGGCCGCTGGAAAAATATTTTTTCCATAGACTTTGTACATGTGACTCGGTCCGAGGCCAAGGCCAAGGCCGGCCAAATCTGGCCTCTTCTCCTTCCCTGATTAGCACTGTGCTGGAACCCTGGATCTGGTTAGATAAATCACTCTTATGTCATCTACCAAGAGCCACAGTGCCCAGAAGGGCATTAATTCAGTCTGTGTTGAGAACCAGAATGGCGCTATCACTGTGTACAAAGTCAATAGCCCTAGCGTCCTTCTGGTTGTCAATGTGTATTGAGTTAACACCCTTTTGGTTCTCAGTCGACAATGTTAACTCAGTACATGTGGAGAACCAGAGGGGCGCTATCACTGTACAAAGTCAATAGCCTTAGCGTCCTTCTGGTTGTCAATGTGTATTGAGTTAACACCCTTCTAGTTCTCAGTCGACAATGTTAAATCAGTACCTTTTGAGAACTAGAAGGCGCTATCACTGTATAAAGTCAATGGCCTTAGTGCCTTTCTGGTTGTCAATGTAAGTTGAGTTAATGCCTTTCTAGTTCTCATTCGACGATATATATACTTCTGGGAAATATAATGTTTTCTGTACAAAAGTCCCAACTTTGTTATTTTGCTTGGAAGATCCGATGCGGTCATCACATGCCGCTGTATGCAGGACCTCCGCCAGCCTCCGGTACAACCCAGTTGATGTTCTGGCTTGGGTCTTTGATATCGCATGTCTTGCAGTGGACGCAGTTCTGTGCATTGATTTGTAGTCTTTGTCCTTCGCCATCCTCTGTCGGAACATATTCATACACCCCTGTAATTTTTAAGATGAATTGAAAGACAAAAGAAAAATGGGTTCACTTATTAAATTCTTGGCTGCTTTGAAGATACAAAAAGAAACAAGACAGAATGGAGAGGAAAACTATTGGACAACTATAAAATCCTAAACAAATTTAAGTGCTACATTAACCAGTTGGAGACGGTTTGTTTTTGCTTTAAAGCCCAAGTTTAGATTTGGGAATTTTTTGTTTATTTGAAAGCTTTATGCCCCAAAGTCATAACCCAGCAATAATAGACTCTGAATGTCTTTAGTTTTGTTTAATTAATCAATGAAATATCTCGGAAGGGGGGGGGGACCCCGGAGATTTTCGGTTGTAATTTACATTATAGCATCCAAAAGGTTTATAAACATTAAGGTTATATGAGTTATACCTCATCTGAAAGGGCAGACTCAGCAGACTCCCTGGCTCCTTCAGATGAGGCATCCTATAACTCATAAAACCTACACGCCTCTATTTACCTTTGGTTGCTATAATGTAAATATATAGCCGAAAATCTTGCGGGTTCCCCCGCACCCCCCCCCCCCGAGCGATTTCTTCGATTACATAATAAAAAAACTAAGACTATCAGAGTCTATTATATGCCAGGGTTAAGACTTTGGGGCATAAAGCTTTCAAATAATCAATAAATTACCAAACTAAACTTGGGCTTTAACACACATTTCCCATAAACCTCGTGACGAGATATCTCGTCACATGTCTTCAACGGGTTAAGAAATACATCCCCAACACGTATTACACAGGTTGATGTCAAGATGTGATCTTTTTCATGTGTCTGGTTAAGAAATAACCAAAAAAATGTACACATTAATTTTATGTTACAGGAGTACATCAAGTACATTGTTAATGTATCCCGGCAGCTATGCACTTATGGAAGCAAAATCCTCCCCCCCCCCCCACCTATCATGTTTTAGAACACGGAGTACATTACACATTTTTTTTGTTGTTGTAATTATTGTTGTATTTGTAATACATCCCTGTCTCTACAATAGCAATAAAACAACAACAGTTGAAAGTGAAATGAATGAAAATGGCAAATTATGGCCATCATGAACCCTTTGAATATAATCGGCTCGATGGGGCCTAAGAGTGACTTTAATATCTACTGAAAGAGTGACCCACTATGGGGTACAAATCATGTTTCATATTGGAATTTAACACATTGAAGATGGTTGATTTTGCTTTGACATGCATTTCCTGTAGACCTCGAGACGAGATATCTTGTGTCTAGTCTTCAACAGGTTAAGTATCTAGCATTTGAAAAAAAAGTACAAATGGACTTATTACATAGTTGAACCATAGGATAAAACAACTTAGTATTAATTAATGAATCAGAGCCTATTTGATTTTGTTTTTTAACATACTGCTAATATGATTTGAAATTTTTACTGAAAAAGCAGGATGTGAGTGAAGATAAAAATGAGAGGAATGTAAAGGGCAGTGACATGATTGGGAGAAATAAAAAAAAAGTATTTAGAACCAAACTGGTTGAAAAATGTACCAAAGATACACCAGCTGGAGTGGATATCCAGGCTGAAAGGATTTGTCTTGAGTTTGTTTACTTTACGGACTACAGGAGGAATTAAGTGTGAACATACCAGCAGTTTTCTTCCTCTTAGT
>JZLH01S0032904.1:26624-41590 GCA_001188425.1 Eucidaris tribuloides
GAATTAAATCCCATGGAAAGCTATGCAACAGATTTGTTTGTCACAGAGCATACTGATGCAGTTACTTTAAATTGAGACAACTTTTAACTACAAAATTTTCACAGCGGGATCCATGCATAGTTTACTTGATTCTAGAACAGTTTTTACCCCAAGGTTACGACTACCCCCTATCATGTGATTTACCTTTAAAGAATGGGACAATGTGTCCATTACATACATGACACTTCAACTTACCAGCTGGACAGAACCTCTGCTCTGGTCCGTCATATATTCCTAGGTTATTATTTACAGGGACGGAATCGTTCATCAGCGTCAGATGTGCTGGCTGGTCGTGTTCATGGTTAGTGCCGCTCAGCGCTACAGAGCTCAGAAGATCAAAACTGATCTCGTTGTCTGGTTTGGGGTACTCAATGGGTTTGCACTCTGCGGCCGGTTTTAATGCAGCAGCATCAGTACCTATTCAAAAAGACATATATGATGATAATGATAATCTACCTATTACTGGTTACTAACTAGACTACACGCTACAATTACCTGTAATTTGAGATACAGACAAAAGTATGTGCAATACAAATGTCACACTCAAAAGGTTTCAGAACAGTGAAATTCTTCATATCATCACCATTTTAAACAATCTGTAATTACACATTTTAAGCACCTTTATAACATGATATTTCATTTTGCCTATTTCTTTTCAGGCATAATATTACATTAAATTGCTTCCCACAACCCTTGGCATCTCAAATTGATTGGAACTTGCTGTTTATGATACCATATTCCAATGTCATTAGAAAAAAAGTTTGCATCAAATACAATCTTTGTACAACTCATACAATATGTTTATTAATATAAACATTCATTTTTTCCATGGTTTGAATTGTAACTTTTTGTGCAATAATAGTAGCTGTTGTTTACGACACCAATGTATTTTAGACAGCAAGAATGTATGATGTGTATTTTTCACTTTCCTTTTCTAACATATTTTTATTCTTAACTTGTATACTTATGCAATTCAGCCTCTGGCTGCAAGACATGATTTCTAATATTAAAATACTGCATTGAAATTGAATTGATTACTGAACAATATATAAATTACTATAAGTAAATATCATAAATTCATGCTCAATTAATGATAAATCAATTCATAACGTGTATTATACACAAACAATGACTAAGTGAAAATTCAATGCGAATTTTCAAGATTATGGGTAACAATTCTGAGTTTAAAGTAATCCTTGCAAAATAACCTTGAATATGTATCCTCAAAGTACACTGTATATTACCTTTCAGCTTTCATTTAAATTTTGTTCTATCAATGAATAAAATAAATTACATACTTATTTTAAACATTTCCATTTTGAAGTCACAAAACTATTTGAAATGGGCAGCAGAGCCATAAGACTAAGAACTGTGAAAGGTATACACATTTCTTTCACAAATCCCTAAATAGTCTGTTCTGTTAAAGGAGTATTGTTAAGTTTCTGTTGAGGTTCTCGCTTACCTTTGTGTGACAGCGTCCAAGGCTCTTTTCCCCTCATCAAGAAATAGAAGATACCCGTGTAGACCATTCCACCATACACACCCAAGGGGTTGTGGAATGATGGTCGGACGTTCCTGACGGACTGCAGTTCCTTCCACACCCAGCTGTTCTTGAGCATGTCGTCATATTCACTCACATGGACACCTGCAAATGAGTGAAGACAAAATGACATATTCTGGCAACTGAAGCAAGAAACTTAAAACTTACAAGCAGCTTTAAAGGTAAATGACATGATTGGGGGTAGTCCTCAACTGGGGCTGAAACTACTCTAGAATCAAGTAAACTATGCAAGGATTTTCCTGTGAAAATCTTGTAGCCAAACGTTGACTCATTCTAAAATAAACAATGTAAATGTCACTCGTAGCACGGAAACCTGCTGTGTGGCTGTCTATGGGGCTTATTTTTATCGTCCCCGGATAAAACTCAGATACTCCAATGTTTATGCTTGATTCTCCTTAACCCTATATAAACTGGGAGGGGGGTCAATTTGACCCCCCCCTCGACGAATTTCGCGACCATGCCGCCGCGCAAAATTTTTTGATCGCGTCGCTCGCTGACTTTTTACTTTCAAGTCTTGTGCATCTTTTGAGACCATTTTCGCATAAATCGGACGTACCATTACGATGCTGCGCGACTTTTTATACATGCATGTCAACCCAAAAATCACTAAAAAACATGATTTTGTGTACAAATCAATGGAAATTGTGTTTTCAGCCCAAAACCATATATGTATGATTATTTCTGCTTTTACTGGTTGAAATGAATTAATTGTATGCTGTTTATGATTACAAAAGTGTCCCCAACAAATTTCATCGAAAAAACAATAGAAAACAAAAGGTCGTAAAACAAAGAAATACATAAGAAATTCACAAAACAATAAAATACATAAGAAATTAATCCCAATTCGGCAAAATTTTTGTAGATATTTGTGAGAAATGGCACAATGAATATTTTCACCAAAAATTAGTATTCTACTACCTATTGTAAGTGAGTTATAGGCGAAACCATAATTTCATGCACTTATTTGCATAATTAATTACTTAAAAAATATTAAAAATATTTCTTTTTGAAAAGTTTATTATACAGTCATGTAGTTTACATCCGGCTCTATGCGCATGCAAATTTTCGCCGCGATCACGATATCGGCGGCCGAGATCGGAAGGGGGGTCAAACTGACTCCCCCCCCCCCAGTAAAAACCTGGTCTGAAATAGCCCAGTTAAAATAGGGTTAAGTAAACAAATTACAGACACATCCTCCCAGGTGGGTGATCCACTCCTGCAAGTGTATAGTTGGTATATATTTCAACTCATTTGGTTCTTGAGGCATTTTCAAGTGTTCCTAATCCTAGTGTTCCTAATGACATAACCCTAAACCAACTGGTCTCTTTTGACTATGCACTACCGCGGAGGGTCAGGTGATTTCAACTGTCACATCCTGTGGGCGTCACTTGCTGAACAACGCCGCAGACTGATAGCCTATTATTCTGAAAGTAACATTTTGTATTCAGGCCAAAAGATGATTTCTAGTTGAAAAGGCAAATTCCTTCTTCATAGCTTCAAATTTCTGAGAAGGTAAGTATATAACAAACATATATTAACAAAATCGAAACTAAGAACAAGATACCTCGGGCTAAGATCTACGGAGGGAGAATGTGTATTACATTGAAAACATATCTTCAACAGGTTGATTTTCAATTCCAAGACACAACTATTTGACGGAGAAAGATTGATGTCTATTGCGAAGAACACAAATTAGTTACTAACCTGCAGTCTCTGATGTAGCGCCCTCTTGTGTGAGTTTGTCGTAGACGGCCTCTGCTGCGATCATGCCGCTCTTCATGGCATTGTGTGTGCCTTTGATCTTGGGGACATTCATGAAGCCTGGACTACAGCCTACCAGGACACCACCGGGGAAACTGAGTTGTGGTATTGACTGCAAGAGGAGAAGAGACAGAAAAGACAGTGAATCAGATGATAAAAATTAAAGGGTAATCCTGGGGGGGGGGGGGTAGGTATTGTCATGACATGGTGTACACCATGTGCATGTATGGACTTTCAAAATGGACCCTATGCACGTAATTACCTGTCGATACCCTAACCAATTATTCAAGTATTCAAGCACCTTAAACAAGTATTTATGTCTGAAAAGGCACCCTTTTAAAGTCAACCTTCTGTTAAAAGCATACCCTTTTTCTGATTTTGATACCCTTTTCACTGTCCGTGCGTACATCGTCAGACCGTGAAAAACAACCCTTTTACGTGTTTTTTCACACGTGCATGGTGTACACATTGTGATGACAGTGTCCCCACCCCCCCCTCCCTTTCTAGGGAGGGAAATGACAAGATTTGAAGGAATCCTGAATTTAGGACACAATGCTTCCAAGGTATACTGTTTTATGTTTTTGTTGTGAAAATTTCACAGTCATACACTTAGTCCTCAGAGTCACAATGCATTATCAATATATTTTGGTATGTATGAAATGAAAGAGGATTGCACCCTATACATGTAAAATCATATTTTTGCAGGAGCACTTTACCACAGGAGCATACGCTAAAGCGTATGTGCGTGCAATGAACGCCCCTAGTGCACACCAAGAAGTGGGTTGACATTTTAAATCATACACCCATGGTTTTAAATTCTTTTGTGAATTTTACCAAATATCTTTATGTAGCGAAACACACATCTTTTTTTCTTTTGTTACAGTTTCACATGTGGAATATAAAGCAAATAATCAACCTTTTTTCTTCAGGTGATGACATGTACTATCACTTCGTCGGCAATCTGAATGTCTACGCTATCTTTCTTCAGCTTTGCTTCGGAAAGATAGCTACATCCAGATTGCTTCAAAAGTGACAGTCAATCTCATTACCTTCACCAAAGATAATTAGTTGCTTACTAACCTGTAAGCCACCCTCGTTGAGGGCCCTTGCTCCATAGGCTATCCTCTTGCCTCCCTCAAAGGTCCCCCTGACTGAGGGGTGGTGTTTGAAGCGCTGGAACTCCTTATAGGGACTCAGGTATGGATTGGAGTAGTCAAGACCCACCACGAATCCAGCGGCAATGAGGGGAGCACCTTCGTCGAGATGGTAGATGAAGGAGCCTCCGTAAGTGTGTCGGTTCTAGGTTGAAGGTAGATCCAAATACAGCTCACATCAGAAATAGATTACAGATACAAAGAAATCTATGTTTGTTTTTAATTCTTTAGGGACAGAGATTCTGAGAATTGGCTTCATTCAGGGGCTTGCTTGCTTGGTATGTTTCTGTCAAGGCTGACAGTTCATGACTTCCATGAATGATCTCCAATTTTTATGGTCAGCAGCAAGTTGATAAACAGATGATAATGGTTTACCAACAAGAGATTTTATTCTATCAATCCACCTAGCTTTTTATCGTCCTGGTCTTCTTGAGCCTTCAATTTTCCCCTGAAATATTACTTTCTCAAGACAGTTGTCTTCTTGTCTTGCCATGTGATCAAAGTAGCTGTGCCAGATAAGTTATCATAACAAGTAGTCTTTTTTTTGGGGGGGGGGGGTTAACCTCTTGAAGAACACTAGCATTGGTGTTTCTTCAGTCCGGGGGATTTTAAGCATTTTCCGCCAGCACCACATTTCAAAGGCTTTTATTTCCAGGGGCAATCGCCAATATTTAAAGACACTATCTAATATTGTAAAACTTCAGTTTAAAGATTTGTCAAAGTGGGATATCTGAGCTATATTCACTCTAGTAAACCATTAAAAGATCATTTTGAAGCACAATTTTTCTTCACAACTTCACATTAACCTGTTGAATAGTAAGTACGAGTTATCTCGAGTTGCGGTATATGGAAAATGTGTGTTATAGTGAAATCAAATCGTCTCCAACGGGATAAGATCTATCAGACACACTTATAGCATGAAGGATTATGTAAATTTTAAAACTGTGATCATTGTTAAATGATGCCTTCAACTCTAAAAAAAACAACAACCCACATCTACTTGGTTTTTCCACTATTTCATGTGAGAACATCTTCGCTGGGCAGCATATACTGCCAGCCGGCCACAAAAGGATGAAAATTAAAATCCATGTCTGAAACTTGCTACAACAGAACTTCATAATTGGGCATCCTTGCTCTTAATTCTGCGACAAACTGAACCAATCTGGTGTTTTAATACATACCCCAAACACATTCCATTGGAAAATACACTGTAACTGAAACTTAATTTGATCTACAACAGAAAGATCTCTTTTAGGACTGTAATTTCCCATGATCAGACTTACCAGCGGCCAGCCAACACTGTGCTCCACCCGACCTGGATGGTGCTTGCTTTCATCAATTTCCCATACCTTGAAAAACAAATAACAAATAACAAAATGCAAAAAGTCAATCAGAATAATAAAAACAAAAAAACAAGAACAAACAACAACAACATAAAAAGATGTTATTGATTCATTTTGGAAATAAAATTATGTTTATTTTGTAATTTGGCATGCTTTTTTTACCACTGCCCCCTCCCCTCCCCCCAGGGGGGCCAGGTGTACCACTTAAGGACCCTTGAATCCCCACCCCCTAAGGATCATTCCTGGCAAGTTTGGGCCAAATCCAATCACGCATGTTGAGGAAGAAGCTGAAAATGTGTAACAGTTTAAGCACGACTCACGATGAACGACGCACAATGAACGACGGACGAAAAGCGATCACAATAGTTCACTTGAGCCTTCGGCTCAGGTGAGCTAAAAATTTTATGATCAAGGAAATGCTAAGATAAAGTTCATTTTGTGTCTTAATGAAATAAAGCATCAAAATTTGGACTATAATACTGTATACTGATGGCTTGCTAGCCCAACGTCAATGATAAATTGAGGAGATATTTGCAAGTTTCTTGTTTTTATTCCAGTTTCTTTTGGTATGCATAGTACAGTATATGATATTCTTTAAAATATTCTTCATTTGAATTACTGCTTTGTTCAGCCAATCAGCCCGTAATAACATTGAAAAGGGATGATAAATATAACAATGCAATTATTTCAAAATAAGAATTCATAGCTAATGACCTGTTCATGACAATCTTCTAGCCATATACTGTATGCGCTAAATATTTTGCGATGGTTTTCACAAATTTTGTGACTGAACAAGCATGAAAATTTTCAGTTCTTGAAATATATGTGTACAAAGTCAATGGAAATAAAATAAAATCTTCAAAATAAACTCTTGTGATTTCCCTGTCTTGAAGTAAAATTACCAAAATGTATCGCATATGCTCTATGAAAGATTGGTGAACGTAAATCACTCACCTCTTTTAGTCCTATTGCATAGGTCTGGGGCTCACAATTCTCCCTCAGATTGAATTTCTTGTACAACTGTTTGGCAAGATGTCCGTGGCAACCTTCCCCGAATATCGTCACTTTGGCATGGAGTTCCATTCCTCGCTCAAATGTGGGCTGTAAAATTAATGGAAATAAATTGATTACCCACTATGTGTGCTGTGTACATACAGCACAACAGACTCCTTGCATAAGGTGAGGCAATTAAGCAAAAACCACAATATGCTTTTGTTACATGTATGTCCACAAATTATATTGTAACATACATTGAAAAATTTGGGAAAGCATTCCAGCAGAATACCTCTTTTAGAAGTGAAATCTATATGGACAAAACTAATTGTGTTACGAGGAAAAAATTCAATATATTGACTTTTATTTCAAAAACAAATTCTGAACCACTCCTTAACTAACTTACAAACGTATAATAATTCTGTAAAATAAGATGGAATGAAATTATTCCAATGAACATTATCACTCAAAATGTTTCAAAATAATGAAATGGGCAGAGGGATAACAGGAAAAGGTTGACACATTTTTTGATATCATCATGGATTTCATGTTCTTCTTTTTACATGATGATAACGAAGTAACCAGTGTTGAGGATCGATTCCTCTAACAGTCTTGTACATGTCCAATTAATGAGATCTGTACGTGGACTTATTCAAATATTACATTTAACAAGAGCCCCGGGGGGCAACGACGGCTCCACTCTGAGGTCTCCGCAAACTCTCTATGGTACCATAGAAAAACATATAGTTTTGGCTCTGGAGCCTGATATCTTAGGCACCAACGTAGCCAAATGAACCAGTTGAAAAACTTTGCATCCCCTTGCCATATAGCTGATTTTGCCAAGTTAAATTAAATTCTAACACCTCATTTATAAAAACAAGGCACACCCTAGTATCTTAACATTTGACCTTTGACCTATTTATGTGACCTTGACCCCCAAATTACATTGAGGTCTCTGTTACGCATCTACCACCCAAGTTTGGTTACAATGGGCTTGTGGTTAGATTGTAACCTAGTTTGGGCCTTATGGGCCCTGCCTATAGCCCCCCCCCCCCCCCCCCCCGGGGGGGGCCTGGTGTACCATTCCAGGAACTCTCTTTTCCCCTCCCCTGAGGATCATTCCCACCAAGTTTGGTCTAAATCCATTGATGTAAAGGTGAATTACATAGGGCCCTACCCCAAACTTTTGCCCCCTTGGGGGCCAAACGGGGCCACCTTGGGCATTGTCATGAGTAACATTAATTCAGCACATATTTAAGGTATCTACACACAAAGTGGCTTAACTAAACTATTTCTGGATCTAGAGAAGAGGCCAATACTTAACCAAAGAAGAAACTTGACTTTCATTTGACGCTTTGACCTACATATGTGACCTTTGACCCCCAATAACATTGAGGTTCCTGTACACATCTACCACCCAAGTTTGGTTACAAATGGCTTGTGGTTAGTAAGTTACCTAGTTTGGGCCCTTATGGGCCCTGCCCCATGGGCCCCCAGGGGGGCCTGGTGTACCATTCCAGGAACCCCTCTTTCCCTCCCCCTGAGGATCATTCCCACCAAAGTTTGGTCTAAATCCACTGATTGTGAATGTGAAATTATTCCTATAGGGCCCTACGCCCAAACTTTCGCCCCCCTTGGGAGCCAAAACCGGGCCAACCCTTGGGCATTGTCATGCGAGCCATTAATTCAGCATATATAGAGGTATCTACACACAAAGTGGCTTAACTAAACTATTTCTGGATCTAGAGAAGAAGATGTTTGAAAACTACCTACTTTTGGCCCTTTAGGGCCCTGCCCGGGCCCCCCGGGGGCCAGGTGACCAGTTGAGGACCCTTGAATCCCACCCTAAGGGTCATTCCTGGCAAGTTGGGCGAAATCCAATCATGCATTTTGAAGAAAGAAGCTGAAAATGTTAAAGTTTACGCACAGGACGCAAACGCACGGACGAACGACGCACGAAGCACGACGCACGACGAACGACGGAACGACGGACAAAAAGCGATGGCAATAGCTCACTTGAGCTTTGCTCAGGGTGAGGCTAAAACTTATTCATGTTGTCATAGATCACTATATCTCTTCTGGAATAGAGTACTAGAACTTGACACACTCCTTCAACTTTAAATATTTCAGCAAAAAGTTAATTGTAGTTGTAGTAAATACAAAGACACAGTAACACCTTACCTTTGGAGAACCATCTTTCGCTATCCCGACATCTGACGTAGCGATACCCTTCAAACTGCCATCCTCGTGGAATAATAACTGAAGACAGAATTGTAAATTGACAGGAAAGAAATGCAACAATGCCTTAGCATCATACTGTTTTGTTAACTCAGGTGATTACTGGTCAACCATAGAACAATCTTTGCTAATTACTTTCATGAAAGAGTGTCACTTCCTGAAAATTTTTTATCATAATAAAACAAGTGAATCAGTCAATTATGTGGTGCATAATATATGTCCCAGCCGAAAGTGTAGATCTGTAGAATGGCATGGAAGTTTGTAATATGTGACACTTCCTTTGAGATAAATTTGCATAAATTTGCATGATTGATGAATTTCAGAATTCTGTGTAGAAGTTTGGAAGCCCTACCAAGCCCTATCAGATAAAACAAACAAATTCAAAATCTGCTGTGAAATGTAGAAGTAGTATTTTTCCTTAATTTTGAAGAAATTTGCATAAATTTGCATAATGAATTTCAGAATTCTGTGTAGAAGTTTAGAAGTCCCCACCAAGCACTAACAGATAAACCAAACAGAATCAAAATTGGCCTTGAAATGACAGAGAAGAGGCAAATTTTAACATTTTAAGCACACACAGACACACACACAGACCCACAGACAGACACACAAACACACACCCAGAGCCCATTTCATAGTCCCCTCGCGAACTTCGTTCAATGGGGACAAAACAATTTTACAATTGCTTTCTGTGCAAATATTGGGATTGCACAATGAGATTTTTGAAGTTGTCTAATCTTTAAAAAATAATTGTCATGGTAACTGAAGGCCAATTTACGGTGAGTTAATCTTTTACACAATACACTTAGTACTTATGCACATTTGCCAAGTCCAAAGATCAGTATGTTACTGACATTGAGTATGGAGATAATGAGCATGAATATAAAAATACAAAAGCCTGAAATTTAAGGTAGGGCCCATGTAGTAGCCTTCTGAATGAAAAGTAGGGATTTTTACATTCTCCCCCTCCCTCCCACCCCCCCCCCTGAAAAAAATTAATAAGTATCCCCAGCAAGAAACCTTAAAGGTAAATGACATAAATGGGGGTAGTCCGTAACTTGGGGTGAAACTACTCTAGAATCGAGTATACTATGCACAGATTCTACTGATAAAGTTTGGTAGTCAAAAGTTGACTCGTTCTAAAATAACTTCCATCAGTAAGCCTTCTGACAGACAAATCTGTTGTGTAGCAGTCTATGGGTTCTATTTATATTGGGGCTCGAAAGAAACAAAATGCTAGTATGTTCATGCTTGATTCAGCCAAAGTAAACAAATTCAAGATAAATCCTTCCAGCCAGGAGATACACTCCAGCTTGTGTAACCATATTTTTCAACCAGTTTGGTTTGAGAGGCATTTTTTATTTTTCCCAAGCATGTCATTGCCCTTTGGAGGTAAATGACATAAATGGGGGTAGTCCTCCACTTGGGCTGAAACTACTCTAGAACCAAGTAAACTATGCAAGGATTCTCCTGTGAAAATCTTGTAGTCAAACATTGACTCATTCTAAAATTACTAATGTCAATATCCCTCGTTGCAGGCAAACCTGCTGAGTGGCTCTCTATGGGTCTTATTTTTATTGTGCCCCGAAAAAATTAAAATACTAGTATGTTCATGCTTGATTCTCCTTAAGTAAACAAATTACAGACAAATCCTTTCGGCTGGGAGATCCACTCCAGCTGGTGTATAGTTGGTATACATTTCAACTTATTTGGTTCTAGAGGCATTTTCAAGTGTTCCCAATCATGTCACTAACCTTTAAGTAAACACCACGATTGGATGAGATATACAGTAGGACAGTTTGAGCTCTTATCTTATCACATGTTGATAAAATCAACTAAATGACAAATACAATGTCTATTTCTTATTATGCTGATTTTGCATTCCATCAAGCAGTGTTTTTATTCAAGTTGACCTTAGATATGAAATGTAACAGCCTCAGGTAAATGTGCAGGTTATTGCTGAATCAGCAAATTAGGAATAATGCAGTTCTTCACACAATAAGTTATTGTGCTTTACATGTCATACAATTATGTAGTTTAAATTGCAACTAAGGTTGATGATAAATATAATTAATCATTACGAACTGCATGGATAAGAAGCACACAAAACATGGATTTTTTTTAAAACTGAAACTAAGGTAAGCTTTGTTCCCTCAATGCCTCTGATCCAATAAACAGAGACTTTTGAGCAGTATAGATGAAGAAAATTGTGTATTATTGTGGGATTTACTGAGCTTCTTTACAAGAACATTGTCCACAAGGGATTAACTATTACGTTGTGAGATATTAATGGGAAGATGTTGTTGTTTTTTCCAGAGGGATTGCTTGCATCTGCTGTTACTTCCATGGGATTTCTCTAACATTCCAGCATTATCCAGAACACCTCCAAGCCTAGGACAGCTGAATTTAAATACATTCAGATATTTACTCAATTCCCAAATCTATTTTCTCCTGTAAAACTTTGGTGATTAGTTTGTCACGAGTTTCCTCCAATAAATGTTTGTTTTCGTTACTGTTTTTTTTTTTTTTTAATCTTAGGGTATTTGAATATCTTTCCCAAGAATTAGGGCATACATTTAAAGACGCTATATAACACTGTGGACGACCCATTTAAAAAATTGTCAAACTTTGCTAACTTTGCTATCTGACAGTGTTTGAATGGACAAATAAACACCCTAGAACATAAAAGTTCGGAGAGTTATGCTGTCACTAGTACAATATTTGCAGATACAAACTGGCATATTAATTTTGTATCGGCCGATAGGAAATTCTGGAACACAGCAGTCTATGGGGGAAAGCTGGAATGGTCTCTCAATGATTTTCACTTTTTTAAAGCACTTAATGATCGTTTTAAACTGTGATTTTTTCAGGGCTTCATTTTTAGACCTTATTAAAGACACTGGTAGCATGGGGAATCATGTAGCTCAGATTTTTTAAACTGGAAACATTGTTATTTAGTGGCTTTAACACACGAGAAAATACTTTTCTGCGCTTTACCTCACTTGCTGGATATCCGGGGTAAATTTCCACACCCAATTCTTCAGCCTGTTCTCCCAGCCAGCGGACTACATTACCTAATCTGACTATGTAGTTACCGTGGTTATACATCGGTAAGCCTGCCAACAAAAACAGAGAAAGGGGAAAAATATGTGTATCACCAATAACACAGTGAGAATCTACTTGCAATGTATGATAAATGTACAGATATTGAAAGGTCAACTGCCTTAGTGTAATTCAACAACAGACAGTATTTTCTTTTAACACAATTGACGAGAACTATTCTTACCACACAGGCAAATATTCATAAACTATACAATTACATAAAAGGATGGTAGGGCCTACAAAAGAAAATGACTGCATGTATTTTATCACACTGCCCAGACATTTGCCTTTCAACTCAGAGACTTTACAAGTTCATCGGTGCCTTACATGTATATACTTTACCCAAGTGACATCAAAATCTGACCATCCGTTCTTAAAGCCCAAGTTAGTTTTGGGGATTTTTTTTTTCATTTGAAAGCTTTATGCCCAAAAGTCATATCCCAGCAATAACAGATTCTAAATATCTTATTTTTTTTTAAATAATTAATGACAAATCTCGGGGGGGGGGGGGGTTGGGGGGGAACCCCAAAAATTTTTGACAATATTTTACATTATGGGATCTAGAGGGTTAATAAGGTGTTGAGGTTATATGAGTTATACCTCATCAGAAAGAGCAAACTCTCCTCTTTCAGATGGAGGGGGTTTAGTTTTCAGCAGTGTCAACGATTGAATTCACAGTACATTTGAAAATGTGTCCGGACGAAGGGCACAAACGCTATAGAGTTTGCACAGCATTGATGTCCTTTTGTCGGGTATGTGACAATTTGAAACAGTAATGGAGAGACAACCCAAAACATGCCTCTGCACCGAACAGTAATAAATAAAACTGTTTTTAGGAAGTTTACTAACATAGTGAAAGGCAATCACCAAAATAGTCTGTTCCCAAGTTGGAGGGGGCTTAGTTTTCAGCAGTGTCAATGATTGAATTCACAGTAAATTTAAAAATGTGTCCGGACGAAGGGCACAAACGCTATAGAGTTGCACAGCATTGATGTCCTTTTGTCGGGTATGTGACAATTTGTGGCTTACCAGGTAATACTGGGATTGGAATGCGGTACTTTTCTGTGAGGAAGGAAAACTTGTCTTCTTTGACCGGTGTGTGTAGAGGTGCCCCTTTCTCCTTCCAGTCTGGTATGAGCTCGTCTAAGGCATGAGGTTCTAGACAGGCACCGGACAGTATGTGACCACCTGCCATGAAGAAGGAGAGAGTTAAAATATATGTATGTATTGCTATTTACAATTCAAGGTATTATTTGAAATACATTGTTCAAACAGATATACATTCATTTTTAATTTCTGTCTGTTATGTTATTTGTCAGTACTTTGTGTTACCTTACCTACTCTCAAAGATAAAGTATCCACTTTTTAGTTTAACAATAAATAATGTGGTATTTCATGCTGACTAAAATTGCCCATTGGGTACAACTCTATGCTTCATAAAACATAAAACACCTGAATAAAAAAACATGATTCTATTTCAATAACTCCTTGTATGTATCAGTAGCCTTCGAGAATGGAAATGGACATGAAATAAACGTATGCAGAATGAACTGTCAGATGGAAAACACAAAAACATGCACTCTGTATACTCCCATTAACTCCCCCCTCCCCCTCCAACCCCTTTTTTACGTTAAGTCATATTTAAGTCAAATGCATTAAGCCCAGTTCCCAGGCAAGAATAGTAATGCAATAATCAGGGGAAAAAAATTAAAAATTGTCTTTTCAGGGGCTACTTTTCCTGTTTCAATGCTTTCCTGATATTCTTTTGCATTGGATGGCAATCTATGGGGGCTCTTTTGTCATTTAGGGGGCCAAATCCCCCTGTGCCCTTGTGTATTTATCCCCCTGTACTGCGTGACTCTCTCACCTATTTCTGCAGCCTTTTCAACGACACACACTCTGAGATCTGTTCCCTTCTCCAGACAGAGCTGCTTCAATCTGATCGCGGCCGACATGCCTGCTGGTCCCCCTCCAACGATGACCACATCAGCCTCATCGCTATACCTCTCCATCTCCACATCTTGACAAAATGAGGAAAATAACAATATGATAACTGTCTACAGGGAATCAAATGGCAAGATAGGAAGTAGTCCTCAATGTAGGACACAAGCTTCCAGAATCATGTACACTGTTTAAAGTTTCTGCTGTGAAAATTTCAGACAAACATTCCTTTTTGTTGTACAAGTATTATCTGAAAATGCTATGATGGTGAATTTATTGTGCAGTTTTTTGTGGGAGCATTTCTCTCAGGGCTGAAGATTAATTCAATACTGGTAAATTATCTCCTCAAGTAAACAAATTCAAGACAAAACCTTCTAGCCTGAATATACACTCTGGCCAATGTATATGATTCCAGATGATTTCCTCTTCTTCCAATTCTATTTTTGATATTATCTACAAGTGCAAATATTTCTGTAATTGCATCTTCTACATCTTTAAAGGTATTGGCAAACATTTACCACAGTTAAAAAAATCTGAGCCGCATGATTCCCATGCTACCGGTGTCTTTGATGAGGTCTAAAAATGAAGCCTTGAAAAAATTGTATTTCAAAATAATTATTTAATGCTTTAAAAAAGTGAAAATCGTAAGTTGACCAGATTCACTTGCCCATTTCCTCCCATAGACTTACTGCGTGTACACTTAGGTTAACAAAACTCACTGCCAATGGCAAGTTTTAATGTTTATTCATGTATAACTTGCCATTGGCAGTGTAACTTTCCAAACTTTTGTATTCTAGGGTGTTTATTTATCCATTTGAACACTACTACTGTGAA
>JZLH01S0032906.1:0-19327 GCA_001188425.1 Eucidaris tribuloides
GCGGCATGTGCTTTTATATTCCCTTTAACTTATTTAATGTATTTTCGAACGTTATTCGCTTTTTGGCCTGTTGTGATGGATAGAGTATTACACGATCTACGTAATGTTTGGTAAGTATCAGTTCACGGATATTTAGAGGCTTTTTAACGGATTTTTTTTTGTAGCTAAGATTCGATTATTTTTTTGACTATTTTGTTGATTATTACTGTAATCATGTTTTTTTTATTTGTAGTTTTTTATTTCGAACGCTTTTTGTTCGGGACAATCGCATTTATAAACCCTGTAAATGTTGTTAAGAATTTGCTAATCACTGTTATTGCGGGGGGCATCAGTCGTACATTTTAATTTCCAGTGATTTTTAGCGATATTTTCGAGGCAGAAATAAATTTATGATTGTTCTTCTTTATATTCGACAATAATGGTGTATTTTTATGTTGAGACTTGTGGAGTGAGTATTGAAAGTTGAAAAATTCGAAGGTGGGGTCACTGATTCACAAAATAAGATATCCCAGAGAGTGATTATCAATGGTCATTTCTAAATTGTTATCAATGAGCGAGTTGCGAATTTTTGGTTATTCTATTTGGGTTTCGCTTAAGGATGGATAAAAGAAAAACTATAATGTTTAAGGATTAACTGAACTATTTGTTCAGTTAAGGCAAATCTACATTAAAATCCCCGTGATATATGTCGTATTGATTTAGTTATATGGAAATTGAAGTACCCAGCATGATAAGAGTTGAGAAACTTACACGATTTGGTTGGGAGGTTGTATATATCTATCCTATAGTTTGTCTTTTATGGAAAGATTCGGATGTTCAGAAGTACACATTCAAGCTTTCGTACTATGTTTAATCAGTCTTTCTTTATGACAACTAGATGTGTACATATAAACACACCCCTCTCGTTTACTACCGCTTTCTATAAGAACAAATAATGATCGTGTTTGACACATTGAGCAGATTGATCATCGTTCAGCTAAGTTTGACGGTTCTTCAATCCGTGAAAGCTTGAATATTGAAGGGGGGAAATATCAAGATGGAGAATGATATTTTCAAATTTTCTAGCTTCTACAATTAATATGGGTAAGTTGAACCAGTTTCGCAAATCTTTGTCATTAACCTATATTTTTGTTTATTACATGTGGCGTTATAATTTTATCGAGGTGTTGCTTCATTTATTTGAATTGACCGGGAGAACAATCGGGCTGAAATTGATTACGTTATTTTGACGTTGAGCTATGAAAAGGTCGCTTAATTGCTTTTAAAAAATCGTTATTTCTACATAGTGTTAATGGAAATATTATATACATTTATAACAATACTCAGTAGTAGAGTGGCGAAATTACATTATAGGAAAATTGATAAATGGGTGATCGATGGTTGAGCAAGGTGAACGTGAACGACTTATGACTACGTTGACACTGGCAGCTGTCGTTGATCGTATTGAAACGGTTTAGGATAGTTGAATGCATGAGAACATAGAGGGCAGTACAAAAAGTAAAATTCAACATGGACAACATATTGAGTAAATGAGAATGAATATATTGACACAAGCCATTAGGAGCGTACGCGGGAGGAGGGGGGGGGGGGGGTAGTGACGCAAATTTTTTTTTTCCAAATCCAAGGCTCAAATTTTGTCCTGGGTACGACCACTCGAACTCGCTCAGTGGGGGGGGGGGGGCAGTGACGAAACGGGAAAAAATTTTCGCACATCAAGGTCTGAAAGTTTGTTGCGGTCAACATCACCTCCGAAAACGGTTCGATCGGGGGAGGGGGGGGGGGGGTCGTGAAACAATTTTTTTTGGGGTCAATATCCATGTCTCTTTTATTCCGTGTCAGCCCAAGCCTCGGAAAATCGGGGGGCTCAGAGGGGGGGGGGGAATGAGAGTATAGTTGTTTCGCCAAGATGCCCGTAAAATAACATTGTATTCTCACGTTTGTGAAGGACCCCGCCCCTCTTTTGGTCATCAAAAAGCGGGGGGGCATATACGTGAAAAGGGGGTGTTACGGGTAAAAAGCGGGGGTGTTTTGGGGAGGTGTTAACGCCGCGCTCAGTTCGTCAAAGGGGGAGTGTTTTTGAACGCAAAGCACCCCGCCCGGGGGCCGGGGCCGGGGGGGGGCGGGTACTGCGTGGGAGTGACAGAGACGAATGTAAATAAATAGTGAAAAGGGGTTGATGAACTATTCTAGTAAGAAGACAGATCGGTAATATCATCCACATATGGTTACGGAGGTTTGCAATAAAGGAATGGGAGCGGTGACGGACTCGACGAGCCAATAGTTTTAAGTAATCTCATTCTAGTTCCGGATTGACAAGATAAATTGCAGTAATCAGACGGCGACGTGTGCAGTATTGTTCGAAGGTAGCATCAGGCTTGTTTAGGCACGTTTGAACGCTGGTGAGTCATGGCGACTGTTTCATCCGATATAGAGGATGCATCAGTATTCGGCTATCTCTGGACATATTAATCGCTTTATTGAGCTTAGATAAATCGGAGCTCTGTTGGTTGAGAGATGGGTGGCGTTGCCCATTGGGGGTGAAGGCACGTGTGGATGCGGCCTTCTGAGTCCAACCTGCCTACACTGCGGTCCTTGTATTATCTGTCTTGTGTTTCCAATAAGGTCTTTGTCGCAGTTTTTTGGTCTAGGTTCTCGTGGATGCTATTATCGAGTCCCCATTGTGCTGGTTGTTGGGGGCGGTGGGGTTCCGGTAAGAACGTTGCCTCGCGTCAGCATAGAACGTATCTGCGGTCGTTGTAGGTCGAATGATCGTACAATGTCGGGCGCCGTGTTTCGCAGAGTGCTGCCTCGGTTTCGGACGCGGCGGTCGATGATTAAATTCTTAATAGTTATCGCGATCCATAGCTCATTCGGCATGAGGCTGTGACTGTTGGCCTCTTTTGACTTTCATCTAAAATCGATATGAATTGAAAGTCGGACCAGTTTCATACTTCAGTTATCCACAGTATATGGTCCAGATCCGATTTTAGGCGCCGCGGTGAGTGGCTTTGACCTTTTCAGCTCAAATCTATCAGATTAATTGGTGCCTACTATAGATCTTCATCCAAGTACTGAAAACCGATGCCGTTGCGCCCAGTTATCCAGGTAACGATCGAGCCAAGGATCAGATTATGTTTAGGCGGTGACCTTGACATTGGATTTCAGCCTCAGAAGTTAATTCGTTCATTGGTGCCTTGATATATCTATTCACCGAGGTACCGTTCAAAGTCCGACCGCGTTTTCAAGGTAATCGCGGTACAGCCCAATAGACATATTTATAGGCCGGTGACCTTGTGCACTATGGACCTTCAGCTCGAATATCTAATCAGTTCATGGTGGCCTATTAGTACATACTTATCTAGTTGAATCAAAAGTCGATCAGGGGTTCTTAATTTTTCGCTGCGTAACGAGAGCCGGTAACGGAGATCATGCTCGAGTCTTCATAATCTCGGAACTTCGTTGCGGATGCATAAAAAAGTGTATGGCCAGTGCATCTCCGTCCAAGGAGCTCGTATGGCATCAGAAATGGACTGATGTTAATCAGTACATTGCACGGCAAGAAGCGATGTGGTGCGTATTTCCGGGGGGGGGGGCACTCCTTGACTTAACAAAGTGTATGCCTATGTGCACCGACGAATCGGAATAAATCGGGGCTCGAGGGCTTGAGGGCGAAAATGGAGGGTTCTCTGGCTTGGCATCTAAGCATCAGAAACTCAGGAAATGCTATGCTCGACTGCATCGCGGCGAGTTCGGGCGCGCCACGGCGTCACCGTGCCGCTGAGAAGGCAGATGATTGCAGGCCTCGCGCCGAGCGGCGGGCGCGAGGAGCGAAAGTATATAGCGAAAGTGGCAATTGGGCCGTCTCTTGGAACTGGAAAAAATCATTTTTTGCTGTGGAGTTGTCTGAATTGAGATTGCTCTGGAACGGAAATTTGGGCTGAAGAATGGGGGTCGTCTAGCGCGGCCAAATAGCGTATCCACAATTATACTAAGTTGCAGACATGCGTCGAAGAAACGCCTTTACGGGCTTTTAACAGCGGGGCCCCGGGGGGCACGCGCTCGGCTGCTGGAGGCCGCACCTTTGCTGTCGAGGTAGTGGTGACTACTCTCATACATCAATAAGAGTTGGCGCTTGGCACCACTTTGGGAATGGACCATTATGCTAGCACCATGGGGCAATTGAAACCATTGAAAACTTTGGTCCTCTTCGCCATACAGTTGCTGTCTGGTCAATTCAGATGTTGGAATATGAACGATTACTTTCTAAGAAACTACATGTGTTTTTCTCCTGTCCGCCCCCGGGGGGGCAGTGCAGTGTACGAAAGCGTTGCTACGACATGGGTGTGGGAAACGACGTAAAGAAGGGTTGTTTTTCACGCGTCGGAGCGATGTACGCGCAAGCTACATGAAAAGTGTATCAAATCGCAAAATCAGAAAAAAAGGTTTATTTTAACGAGATGGTTCTTGCAAAAGCGGCATCTTTGGAGAGTTGCGGATAATTAGCATTCTTGTTAGGGCTTATTCTTTATGAGATCGCTTTCAATTTCTTGTTGGATCATGTTGTTGAAAGTGCCATGACGGCATGGTGTGACACCTTGCTAATGACCACTCCCCGGGCTGCACGCCGGTGTTATTATGGTTAGTAGGCACAATGGGACCACCGTATGCTGTTAACTGTCTTGATAAAACTTTTTTTTTATTGCCATCGAAGTATCAAAGCTGTAATTGGCTCGCACATTGGACCTTCTAGAAACGACAAGTACACAATAGTGTAACGATACTTTGGCCCTTTGAGCTTGGCTAATTCTGAATTTTGCCGAGCCCTGGTGTGGCTGCAGAGGGGGGGGGGGCATTTAAGGTAAGATGAATGAGTTGGGGATAGTCCTCAAACTTGGGCTGAACTACTCTAGAATAGTAGAAATATGCATAGATTGATCTGTGAAATCTTGTAGTCAAGTTGACTCATCTAAATAATAATTGTCAATTGCCCTCGTGGCAGGCAAACCTGCTGGTGCTGGCTCGCTATGGGTCTGTATTTTGATCGTGCCCCAATAATTAAAATACTAGTATGTTCATGCTTGATGTCCGTTAGTAAAGCATATCCAGACAATCCTTATAGCTGGGAGATCCACTTCCAGCTGTGTATGATTGGATATACATTTTCAAGTCATTTGGTTCTTGCGGCATTTTCAAGTTGTTCCATAATGGTCACTAACTTTTAAGGGACGCTGCGTAGAAGCGAGACATTGCCTGACTAACTTGGGTCTAGTCTTTTATGTGTAAGACTATTAGATGGTGAATTATCTCATTACCACCCACTGTACGCGGCGCCCCCCCCGAGGTCTATCTGACATGAGTCGTACGGATCAATGATTCTTCACCTACAGAGTATAGGCGCTTTTTTGTGTTAAGCTGCAGCGTAAACTGATTTTGGATTTATGCGAGATCTAGGAGAAGATGTTTTGTAAAATTACTTGATTTTGGCCGCTTTGGCTGTTTGGGCCCTGCCGGTGCTTGGCACTGGGGGCGGGGGGGGCCAGGTGTGCACCATTTTTGAAAGGAATATTGGAAATCTCCTCGTGAATGGGCATGAGTCACACCTGACGATTAGCCAACGTATTGCCGACGTATAATTGGCTGATCGTCGTATAGTGAAGGTTATTGGTAGGGTTTGTAGTAAGTTATGTGCCGTGAGCACGCTGTGGCCACCTTCGACGATTTAGCCAGGCGTGATGCCGACGTTATGTGAAATTTGGAATACGTTGTCTACGTTCAATAGGTTGATGGTAGTTCTGTGTAGTTGGTGTTGATAGTTATGTGTACGCTGAAGCGCTGGGTATTAGTCGTTAGTACGACGAAGGTCGGTCGAATGTTTGTGAGCCACAAAGATTTCGCACGTATGCCAGCGGTGTGTATATCGGTCCGCATAAGCGGGCATACGTTGTAGGTAAGTTGATGATGTCGTTTAATACGTCGGCGACGCGTTATTTGACTAATGTTGATAGTAGTCGTACGTCACGATTGTTTATTCAGGTTCTATCGATTGGTTTTCTTATGCATGCGAGGATGTTTGGTGAGTGGTTGTTAGTGTCTGCGGAAGTCTTAGGTGCGGTTTATGGATTGGATCGTGGGAGTGTAGGCTTTTTGTTATTTGCATTTTATGATTATTCATTTATTCTGTTATTTATTTATTCAGTTATTATTATTTATTTATGTATTTTTTATTATTGTTTATTTATTGTTTTTATTTATTTATTTATTGTAAGTTTATTGTATTGTATCACAATGATTGCACCAAGAGTTACATGAGTTATGGCATTACATTGGTATGAGTAAAATACATCAATAATTTGACACTAGTCTTGGGTATGAACTATGAGTATTACACACTGGTGGAAAGAGTGACGACATAGTATAGATGATTATGAAGTATCAGTCAAAAAGAGAGTTATCGAGAGAAAACAAGTTGGATAAATAAAGGTGTTATGATAATAATGTGGTTCCAGGGGGGCGGTAATACAAAACGTCAGGTATGATTATATGAGTATATTATTTTTTAAAGGTATGATGTCAAATCAATGTAATACAGACATTCTTCGTGAACTTTAGCATATATCTACAGTAATCATTCTACTTTTGTATAACACTTACTCAAACAGGGATGCGTTTCGTGAACATGAATATGTGGACATCACACAACAGAGAGAGGAGGAGAGAGTAGAGACACAGAGACAACGCAACAGTAACCGAACTCACATCAGAACGACACCACCATAACAAACCACCGCATTAAAAACACTCATAATCAGTGTAAACAGCGTGTCACACACACAGAACGCGCACACAAAAACCAAAACACAACAAAATAACCGCAGTATTAACACCACTACGATCAACATATCAAGAACACGACACAAAACATACAAGAACACCCACTCGAAACACACACAAACAACATATGCAGATGTGCTGCAAGAATTTATACAAAAGGCAGGAGAGGATAATTGGACAGACAAATTGGATGGACAGAAGCGGGAGGGGAAAGGGGGAGGTGAAGGAGAAAATAAAAGGGCAAGAGGAGAGAAAAGCACAGGAACTAAAGTGTTAGTGAGGAGGGAGGGGATAAAGAAAAAAGTAACAGAAGAGAAGAAGGAGATTATAAATACTGCCCGGTTTTTTTATGACTATAATGCGTGATAATGGTGACGTTAAAGTGCGGCTATATGAAAGCAACGCTTATTAATTTTATTATTGAGTATATTATTATTTGTATATAGTAGTGTAGCTGCGTATTAGTGATAGTAGTGAGTAGTATAGTAGTAGTAGTAGTAGTAAGATGAGTAGTGTAGTCATGTAGTAGTAGTAGTAGTAGTAGTGAAGCTAGTAGTGTAGGGTAGTAGCTTTAATTATTTTATGATATATTATTTATTTTATTATTATTTTATTATTATTATTATATATTATTATTCTTATCTATTTTTTATTATTATTCTATTATTATATTAATTATTTTATTATTAGAGCAATTTTGGGTACGTATCTAAAATGGATGCAGACACGCGATCAAGAGTTCGCTCATCAAAGTAGCATTTGTATACTCATCAGTTTAACAATGATCAAATCGAATATGAATTAACCATTCTTTTATCGTTAACAGAATGCTTTCAAGAAGTAATGACACACTCAGAGTAAGAAGTTTGGAAAAGAGCGGAGAGATGATTGGGGAAATTGGAGATCAAAGACTATAGGATGGTGGAATCATACCGTACACAATATTGAACTTATGGTAAATTTATAACACCGGGATAAACTTTCTTATTCTATTAGTTTTCATTATAGAAGGCCACAGGCGTTTGCTATTTCTCGATATGTTGTTTTATCTTGGGTTGGGAGGGAGAACATTGTAGGTTTGTGATCGAGTTTTTGTATTTTAATGGCTGCCCTACAGTCATTCGTCGGCGAATACGCTTACGCACGCTATGGGTAGTTAGCAGTATGTTGGCATAATTGTGACGTCGGCAACACGACAGCATTCGTTGGTAATGTTATCTATATTATCGAACGTTCCTATTGTTAACGTTTATGTGTAGGTTCAACTCGTATGAGCAAAGCTATGTATACGTCAAAGTGCAAATCCGGAAAAATCAAAGTTCAGCGTATGGCCAGCGTTTTACCTATTTGATACGAGGCATACGTTGGCTAAATCGTCAAGGTGTGACTATGCCTTAAGGATCATTTCTGTTAAGTTTAATCTATATCCATTCAAACGTTTTAACGATGTAAATCTGAAAAGTTTATGCACGACAGACAAGTTCAACGAACAAAGAGCGATCGTAATACGTCGCTCAGCTGGCAGAAGGGCCTTAACAGCCCGGCTGGCAGAAGGTCGTTAGTAAATGCTCTAAGCAGAAGGGTGTTAACAGTAAATTGCTTGTAACGTTGACAACCATTGGCTTATTTCACATGAAATCAAAGTATTGCGATATTTTAGATCTTTCTATCAGTACGTAAGGCGAAAATATGGAATAAGCCTATGGGTTTCAAATTAGAGGCCGATACTGTTAACGCCCTTCTGCTTAGAGCATTTGCTAACGACCTTCTGCCAGCCCGACTGTTAACGCCCTTCTGCTTAGAGCATTTACTAACGCCCTTCTGCCAGCCGGGCGATTAACAACAATATATTTTACATCATTTTTAAAATAAAAATCGACTATTTGCATAACGTATTGTATACCATTGTGTATTATTAAATTGTAATTAAAGCGCTAAGATGAACTTGCAAAACACATATTGTATTGCAGTGGCGTACCGTGCATCAACTCATTTTTTTTTGGGGGGGGGGACCCAGTCGCTCCCCCCAAATTGTATATTCAGATTTAAAGAGCTGCGTACGCCAAGAGTATGGTATCAGGGTACTGAAATGCTGGGGTTTGTTCTGCAATTTTTGTGTTAAAGTGTAACTAATTTCAGTACTAAATTCGCAATTGCCATGCTTATATTTTACAGGAATACGTTTTCGCATGTGTGTCATAATAATTGGTTAAAAAGCAATTCCGCGAGCGAGCGCTTTCGGAAACTTTGAAACTCTGAGATGAAAAACGCGTTTTGTGGTGTATTCTGTCAAAGTAATTCGAAATAATTTATCATGTTAAGTTAGAACAAACGGGATTATAAGTGTTCATTCAGGACCGTACTAGCCAGGATTTTTTTAGGGGGGGTGAAATAGTCAACAATAATTTAAAACCTGTAATTATTAAAATACTTTCTTTTGAAAAAGTGGACCCTTCAGATTCTATTTGAGGAGGGGGGGGTTGTTGCGTATATTCGACGCAACCCCCAAATTGTATATGCAGATGGTGAATTCAAAGCGCTGCGTACGCCAGGAGTATGGTATAATAAGGGCACTGAAATGTAGGGTTTGTTTTGCAATTTTTGTGTTAAAGTGAAACAGGCCCGTAGGCAGGATATTTTAAGGGGGTTGAAGTGAACAGACAACAATAATTATAAACCTTTGATTATTAAAATATTTTCTTTTGAAAAAGTGGACCTCTCAGTGGACCAATCATTTTCACACTTGCTAATGGTTTCTTTGTGATAGTTTAAACAATGTACAAATTCACTAAATGTACATTATGTAGCGTACAGTGTACGTGTACAGTGGTACAAAAGCGATTTTGTGTCTGTGCAGAAAGTTCATCATATCTCAGGATTGGCAAAATCAAATGAAATGAAATAAATTGTATCGAAATGTATTGTCTCTTAGCTTAATAAAAAATTATTTTGACTTGTACACGTACAACTTACATAATCACAGACTCCCAATGCATTCAATCATATACACACACCACATATCAATGCTAGACACGGATAGTATACTTTTGTTAAATGACATTAATTTATAATATAAACTTGCATAATACAATGACTAAAATGAAGATAAACGTACTCCATAAAGAAAAAAAAAACATAATATGCACACACAGAAAATAGCAATCTTGAAATTTACAGTATCAATTCTCATCATTATCATTACATTACAAATATATCACATGATTAGTACTTGTAAGATATCTAATATATATAAATTTATAAAAACAAGATAGTACATGATATCATAGTGGAATTCTTTTGCAGAAATGATTTACATGATTTCTAGAGATTTGGTTTCTATGGTAACAAAAATATATCAGGAATGTACATGAAATAAATTTGGTGCTAATTTAATTTGTAATTCTACAGAAGTTAACATATTTTTGAACTCATGGGTCTTCAGTTGAATAGTGTAAGGCTATAAATCTTTCATGTCATGGGAATGGGGAAAACAAAAAACAATAATTAAGTAGAAAATGAAAAAAAAAATCATGAAAAAAAAATTCCCAAAGCATATAAAATATGGAAACTTATGACAATATGACAGTGGAAGCTGTATGTTTGCTGTAACTATGTGTACTAACAATCTTGTTTGTACAGATTCTATTATGCTTTATAATTGTTTACAATTTTATTATTTTCTGTTTCATGAAAGTGCATGGAATCTGACTTTTATAACATGGAAGAACAATACGGAATTTGACTTGGTAGAAAATGGAAGAATAAAAGCTTGTGGCCCTAGAATAGTTAACTACATACCACATCCATTGGTATCACAAATTCCACATCATGGTGATCATTGTTGCATCCAAAGCCACTGGCCTCGAGGCCAAATTCTGGTGGCCTTGGTCTCGGTCTCGGTCCGAGTCACCAGTACAAACCCTATGGAAAAGTGGTGGGTGGGGGTGGCCGCGGCCTCGGCCTCGGTCCAAGTCACCTCTACAAATCCTATGGAAGGTTGAGCTTTGGGCGGCCTTGGTCCGAGTCACCTGTACAAACCCTATGGAAAAGTTGTGTTTGAGGGTGGCCTCGGTCTTAATCTTGGTCTCAGTCCAAGTCACCTCTACAAATCCTATGGAAAAGTTGTGTTTGAGGGTGGCCTCCGTCTCGATATCGGTCCAAGTCACCTCTACAAACCCTATGGAAAAATTATGTTTCGGGGCGGCCTTGGTCTTGGTCTCGATCCGAGTCACCTGTACAAGCTCTATGGATAAGTTGTGTTTTCAGGCAGTCTCGGTCTCGGTCTGACTCACCTGTACAAAAGCTAAGGAAAAGCTCCATTTTGGGGTGGCCTTGGTCTCGGTCTCGGTCTGAGTCACCTGTACAAACCCTATGGAAAAGTTGCATTTTGGGGTGGCCTCAATCTCAGTCTTGTTCTGGGTCACCTGTACAAACCCTATAAAAAGTTGTGTTTTGGGGAAGCCTCAGTCTCGGTCTCAGTCCAAGTCAACTGTACAAACCTTATGAAAAAGTTGTGTTTTGGGGAAGCCTCAGTCTCGGTCTCAGTCCAAGTCAACTGTACAAACCTTATGAAAAGGTTGTGTTTTGGGGTGGCCTCGGTCTTGGTCTCAATCCGAGTCAGCTGTACAAACCCTATGGAAAATTTGTGTTTAAAGGTTGGCCCTGGTCTCAGTCTGGGTCCAAGTCACCTGTACAAACCTTTGGGGCGGTCTTGGTCTCAGATACAGCACTGATGGCGAAACATGTATTTTTATATATGTGCTCATCAAATACAAGTGAATTTGTTTCATTTTTTCAGATTAATTTAACTTCTAGAAATATTTAGCTGCAACAGGTAAAATCACTAGTTTACAGGACAGAGTATGCCAAAACTAACATCTCTGTTTTGTATGTGTACATGTACCATATCCTGCTCAAGATCTTATAAACATTTGACATTGGTGTCATGACAATATTTTTGTTCCTTATAAATCAAGAGCTGGTTTCCGAAAGGGGATAGGTCCATTTTTCATCAAATGTATGTGACTTTTAACCAAAATTCATACAATTTTAGTAGCTCTATGAAAAAGATCTCATTCCAAAACATGAGAATTCAAAGATATATATACATTTTAAACAAAATAAGAACTCACATATTTTTTAGTGTGGTTTTATTCACAATGTGGGAGTCTTTGTGAAGTTAAGTTGATTTCACGCAGAAACACTGCAATACCAGCATTGTTTATTTTGAATCACTTTTCTCAAAATGATAAAAAGTGGATCTATCCCCATTTGGAAATAAACTCTTCAAATAAAGGTGAGTTTCTTTCCAAAATACACACATCAAGAGCACTATTTTCTGTCGATCATTTAATTTCATTTTTTGCTATTATATACTCGGACAAATGGGAGGCTCTTCTAACACGTTACTCAGGTAAATTGGGTGTAAATATATGTTCAAATTGACATTGCTATTTTTATGGAAATAGTTTGCATGGTTACTTGACACTACATGTATATCAACAAAACAAAACATAACTACACAACAATAAAACTGATGATTGAAACTAACAATAACCACACTATTTGCTGGAATTTATTCCATTTTTTCTTCTTCAAGTTTTGTAACTGGGTACCACTCGTTAAATAATTCAGAATATTATTCAAGTATTTCACTTTGTGGCTTGCTACACAGGTAACAATGACATTATTCCTTCATTTGGGTAGAATTATACAAATGATATAAAATATAGCTATTAATATAAAACATCCCTAAATACTACATCTACTACTCCCCTCACATACAAGGCATAATCAACTTTTAAATATTGACAATATTCGATAAGATATACAAAAGTACTATGTACAGTGAGATACAAATGATATGTCAGACTTACTAAGGCACAAACAAGATACATCATATTTTATTTTGAGAAAGCACGACATCAATTTTTTTGGAAGACAGATGCAAACATAGCAGTACCAGTATTTATATCATCAATAATCAACAAAATGCATCATTAAATATAGTACAATCACATTTTGTTTTTTCATAATTATACAAAATGGCATAATGGCATTGATAGTCAGTCTTAAATAACATATCATCACTGTCTTCATTATCATATTTACATTGGTCTGATTAATAAAATTTCACATAAGTTTTTCCCGCCCATTTTCGTCATCTTTTTGTGAAATTTCGTTGACATTCAGATCAGTTTCGTCTCGCGAAGAACAGAGAACGTAAGCACTAATTTCAGTTCAGTCATTCGCCTTTCCAATTTATCTTTTGGCAACGAGTTGCATACACTTTCACTTCAGAGCGATCAACTGTCATTATAATTCGACCCTGCCAGCGAACAACCGACAGATGTTAAAGTAATTTTGTCTTTGTTCACAAAATTTAATTACCTTCTCATCCGAACTGGTCCCATGGTAATGTTGTGAATATTTCACATAGACAAAACTGATTGCAAAAAAAAAACCTAAATTATTTATGCACTCAAGTGCTCATTGACTGTGACCCATGAATTGAAATTGTAAATGACAGCACTGCGAGACAAAACTGTAAAACAGATCTGAAAAGTTGTCAAAACAGCTGAAAACAGACAAAATTGGAATCAGGATTCACATAATCCTGGCACATCGAGACAAATCTGAATTGCCAATTTTTATTGGTAGATGAAAACAAATTGAAGATGAATGGGAAAACCGATGGCTTACTACTAGTCGATAGCAGAAATTTGTGTTTTGTCACTAGCCACATGGGCTGGTTATCCCTGGCCAACCACTGGATTTTACTGGCCCTCTCTCATTCACATAGTTCACATGACAAATTTGACATTTATCTGATGAATCTGACAATTATCTGATAGCTGGACAGAGGTTTGACAAATACAGACAAACCCCGTCATAACGAGTACAGGTATAGCAAGGACCCGCTTATCAATTATGAGGACATTTGTTCTTCCATACACCGCCATGTATTATGCTTCTCGTATAACAAGATCTGATCAGCTATATAGCAAAATTTGGGCTGTAGCGAAGTAAACTCGCAGTCTTAGAAAAAACAGAAAAAATTGACCGTTATTGCAAGTACCTATCTTAGCTAAGTTAGCTTACGTCAATAAGCAAGGGAAACGCAGCGCCAGTGACGTTTATTGACAAACAAACTCATATTTCACAAGAAATTGATCAGTATACATCAAGCTTGAAACGCCACGGCGCATGCGGCGTACACGCACTTATTTTCGTAACACGTCCGTGCCAGCTTAATTTTGTGGGTCCCGACTTCCTCATTATAACAGGGTTTATTTGTATTTGATTGTCTGACAGCAAACTGATCCAGCTAGAAGCTTACCATACTTCCACAACATGACTGTTTTAATACCAACTTTCACAGAGAACTTGCAAAAATGAAGCAATTTAATATCAAAACATGTGTCATTTTGACTAAAGTACTTACTAGTTACAATCAATCCCAATTTTCATGGTATCACGATATGATTATTTTCTCAAATGGTATTTGATGATATGGGAATAAATTATTTACACATTTTGTTTTCACATTTACAAAATCGGTTCAATAGCTGATACTAAGTCAAATTGACCCACTTTGAACTACAGATAGCATGTGACCTTCACATGATGAAATATTCATAAAACATTCAACTTCCGATAAGTGTATTATTTTGGTTATTTCTAAAACCTTAACTTCCACAAAAAACAAGTGGTTTTTGGCATATCTAAAACAAATATTTAAAGCTCTTTTCTACACAAATATATATTTTTTATTCCCAAAATACATGTAATAGTGCCAATATGCTCATGTTTCTGGTAGAATATTATTTATCCAACAAAACCATTACCTACTGGTCAAGCAATTGGATAACAGTGGGATAAATTAAACTCTGTCATCAATATGAACATCTTATTATTATTATTTATTATTATTATCTTTCAAATATGCGTACCCTTTGTATAGCCAACAAAGTTTGAGATGACCAGTTGTAATTAGTCAAATCTGAACAAGTCACTGTGGTAAGTTGACTCTCGATAGTTCTATATTTTGTTACTAGCACTATTGTGGGCCAGTATTGTAGTAATCAGTGGCTATTTGTGACCGCCCAGCTCAAAACCCACAGAAAGTAGGCCGAAATGAATTTTCATTTTTCTACATAGTTTTACGGAGTAAGCTCATAGCTTTAAAACGATATTAACATGTTAAAATTGGATCATCAAAACCCTTTCAAAAAGTGATTGAAATAAGAGAGAGTTAGGAAGTGCAGTTTTACAGAAACGGGAGAAAAGGAGATTTAAAGATTATCTTCAATCAGGTGTGCCATGCGGAAGCACTTGTCAGAAAAAAAAATGTGGTCTGGAAAACTGCCGATATCTCAGGTTTGGATTCGTTTTAAGCCATCAAATTTTGACAGGAGGTAGAGAAAAGGTCACTCTTTCAGATGAAACAAACTATAAAAATTTGAGCTGGTCAATCGAAATGACACATTTTGGTCTATTACAAAGAGTCATAATCTGTAACTTTTTGGTGGTTTGAAAGTGGGCAGTCACAGGTTTTAGATTTTAGACATTTTTTTTCCTTTAAAGTCTTTGATGCCTAATGTAACGTTAGGTAACCCTGACATTAAGTGCTGTAGTAATAATTTTTGGACATGGTTATTATGTAATTTTCAACCTTTCACACTTTTCACTGCTTTCACTGCTTTGACATAAATGTACTGAGTCTTTGGTTTTCCATATGTTAGTACTGTCTTTCTAGTACTCCATTTCATGAGCAGCCATTTACACACACTGATTACAAAACATGAAGCTAGTACAATATTTAAGATCAATGGGGGTTCTTTTTGATGACGCAGTTTTAAGCTGTTGAAGACAGTTTGATTTTGCTTTAACACGTATTTCCCATAAATCTCGTGACGAGATATCTTATGTCTTCAATGAGTACATATGAAATTAACCCTTTTGGAATAAGCTGGTTTGGAAACATAAATAAGCCATTTGTATCTGACTTTGATGTAGCGCTTAGAAGCCCGTTTTGTCGTTGTTTCTCATGATCACATGATCAGCGAGAAGCACCCAAGTCAATTATCAGAAGACATAGAGATCTTCCAACATATCTCTCCAATGTGAATTTCACTTCTGTACCTCTTATCAATACACATCTTTTCTTTTATACACAAGTATCAAACTCCTACCTTCATTCCACATTCCTACCTATATTAAAAGGAGGTTTGTTGAATTTTTGTATCTTTTGGATTGTGTTTATTACGAGAAGCACCCCACAAGTCCCCCGGGGGGGGGGGGGGGGTAGGAGAGGAGGCAACGTCATGTATAGGCTCCAATGGATCACTTTTTCATGAGACAACATTAGACATGGGTCTGCTTTTCAGACAAAAAAAGGCTTAGATATGGGTACCCCATTTCTTACAAAATGACCCTTCGGAATGAGAGTGGGTTTTGAGCCTGGAGCTGCACACCCCCAAACTAAATCTAATAACACCCCCCTCCCCCAACCCACAATCAGTCACCAGTGAGAAACACAGTGTACATTCCATGATTTCATACATCAAACATCTAATCTTGAATATGAATCCTGACTTCTGTTAACCAATATCAGAACATCTTTTTTTTTAATACACAAGAATAATTATTGTGGGACCCAATTCTGTACAACAAATATTTAACATAGAAAAACCACACCCAATTCAATGAAAATGTTACGAGAGTAACGAGACGTTGCTCAAGTAATGATGCATATCTGAGAAATAACAAAGCATGAAAACTGAACAAAAAAACCCTCACTTTTACAGCATTTTTGAAGATGACTTTGTCATGTCACTCCACTCGGTCACGTAAGAATGGTCACCTAAATCTGCCCACATGTGCATCAGCTATGTCATTGCATGGAGCGGTGATTTGCGCGATCGCAATCGACAAAATCCAAATCGTCGTGCGCCTGGCATCAAAGGCCACAATACTTTGATTTCATGTAAAATAAGCCAATGGTTTTCATATTACAAGCAATTTACTGTTAATGACATTTGCCTAGAGCATTGCTAGCGACACTCTGCCAGGCGCACTACGAAAAATCAGGAAACTGTGCGCACACTCTTCAAAAACAGCAACAAATCATGAATTATTACTTCATTTAGTGTCAAAATTTTACACATTCAGAGCAATTAAATGGGGATTGAGTGTGAATTTTTGGCGCACAGATATCAGACCCACGCAGAATTCTCGCAATTGACAATACGGCGTTTGGCAGTAGAGGGCGTGCTCATTCAAGAGAACTTGGGACCAATCAACTTTAGTTTTCGTCTATCAACATGGGTTAATAACTGAAAATTCCTGTAAAAAAATAACATATTCAAAATTTGTCATGTACACATCCATGAAATTCTAATGCTACCTGTAAAGGTCACATGAAATCATAGACCTTATTCAGTAAAATCAAGAATTTTGCAGATGTCCTTGTGTAATGTCTATGGAAGTTAGAATAAGTTGGACACACCAGTTAAACCACTGTGCAATCTGCGCATACGCACACTGACGTAACAGGTGAGCAATAGCGCCTCTAATTGCTGAATGCCCAATTATCGATAGGAAGAATCAGGGCACCTGATCGAACTAAATCCCACCTCTATCACACACTCCGCTCGACTGTTTTTTCTAATCCGCCTCTTTGTAGTTTGGTTCTGTGGCAACGAAGTAATCGTCGAGGAAGGAGTGTAGGAACTCGAAGGTGGGTCTCTGGGCGGGGTCCTTGTGCCAGCATTTCATCATGCACATGTCGTAGAGAGAGTCTGGACAGTTGTGCATCCTGGGCATTCGATAACCTCTCTCCACCTGCTCAAGCACCTCCATGTTCATCATGCCTGAGATACCGTGGAGAAAGAAAAGCAGGGTTGGGGGGAAAAAAAGTGATGATTTGTTTTTTTAAATCAAAAAAAGTGATTTTTTTTTTCAATCATACCTGCCAACCCTGAAAGCCAAGAAATTACTTTACAATTTAAAGAATAGGAACATTCCTGAATTTCCTATACATTACTACAGACAAATTTGAACAAAAATAGGAACATTCCTGAATTTCCTATACATTACTACAAACAAATTTGAACAAAAATAGGAACAAAGGGACTAAAATTGCTCTTTTCTTTTCCAAAAAATAGGAATATAAATTGATTTTTGTTTTACTGTTTCCTCCGAGAGGCACCAAATATATTCATATTTTGAATTCAAAATTGCTTGTAGGAAACTTTATTACATTAAAGACACTACATAACACTGTGGACGACCCATTTAAAAAATTGTCAAACTTTGCTAACTTTGCTATCTGACAGTGTTTGAATGGACAAATAAACACCCTAGAACATAAAAGTTCGGAGAGTTATGCTGTCACTAGTACAATATTTGCAGATACAAACTGGCATATTAATTTTGTATCGACCGATAGGAAATTCTGCAACACAGCAGTCTATGGGGGAAAGCTGGAATGGTCTCTCAATGATTTTCACTTTTTTAAAGCACTTAATGATCGTTTTAAACTGTGATTTTTTCAGGGCTTCATTTTTAGACCTTATTAAAGACACTGGTAGCATGGGGAATCATGTAGCTCAGATTTTTTAAACTGGAATAACCCTAATCAGGCTGGGCTTTTTTGGGTATGCTACATTTTCATATTTGGGGATGCGGGTGTGTTTGTGTTGTTACAAACCCGGTGTAAGTGTAGAATCACAATTCTCTCCAGTTCATGTGTATGCGGATCTCCTACAAGTGAAAGTCAGTAGAAATTAGCTATACTGGAAAGACATTTTCAAAGTAATTAATTTTTCAGGTTAAAGAGTAAGTTTTAAAAAAATCTTTGAAAAAAAAAGAATAATAGAGCTTTAAACTGAAATCTCCCCAGTTACATTTCTAAAACTGTACCTCCCCGACTGACTTCGAAAACAATATATATGTGTGCGTGTGTGTGTGTGTGTGTGTGTGTGTGTGTGTGTGTGTGTGTGTGTGTGTGTGTGTGTGCCATAGGAAAGTAAATATCATGGACGAACCCACCCCCCTTTATCATTTCTAACTGTGATTAACTCCTACACATGAAACAGAAAGTAATTGATTTTGGAAAGTTGACAATGTGTATGCCACTGAATTTGTGCGCATAATATACATCATGTCTCAAAAAATTGGGCAAGTGAAAAGCACCCTCTTTGGCAATTACAAAATATTTTGTGATGTGATGCTTACGTCAAAATCAAGAGCATAGTCTTAGCTTTCAAATGCCATTTGTCCTGTTCAATTTGCTTATTTTAATCTTGAGATATGTTTAGTTAAGCATGAAGGGCAAAATCAATTGTGCCACTTTTACTGGGGAAGAGGGCCTGATGCTATATTGACTCTAGAAAAAGTGGCACAATTGATTTCATCTTTTCGTTGTTACCGTATATCGAGATGAAAACAAGCAAATTGAACAGAACAAGTGTCACTTGAAAGGCAAGACTGC
>JZLH01S0032912.1:8337-26220 GCA_001188425.1 Eucidaris tribuloides
ACATACACAGTAGGTGTGGATGCCATGCCACAAATGTCAATAGATGGGACTGAAGCCAAATTATTTAGGTTACACGAGTTTGTGAAGCGGTTTGTACCTCATGAACAGACGTCAGTATTACGGTAATTGACTAATTTATAGAATAACTTAAAACTTACTCTTGTGATTGCAATGACGCATTGCTCTTGACCCTTTTCTTATTTTTCATACTGTTCCGAGTTTCTGCTCCGATCCGGTTCAACGTTCCAGTTTCGCGATACGGCGCCACCATGCGTCAGCTGAAGTCTACGTCTTGTGAACTACATAATTATGTAGTTGTCCAATACAAAGCGCGAGGTTGAAACATTTTTTTAGGGCAGAGATACGAGTAGTTTCAGTGCAATATCGGGGGTGGGGTAGGGTGTGGGGTGGGGAAGCAAGGATCCCGGTCAACGATCTCACAATATCTAGATACGTCAATTGCAAAAGTGTATCTACTAGCAAAGACAACATGCATTTCTAAAATATTATAGAATTAGAAAAAAAAGGTACCCCTGAAATAAATATAAAATTATGATGTAGAGATCCCGGGTACAGACGTTGGCTCGGCGTTGGCTTCCCTTTGTTGAACCAGGGGAGAGGGACTTATCCTGGGGACATATTGATAACATGGTATTGCGATTATTTTAGCTAATAGACATTGATATCGGGATTGATATACTCTGGGTTTGGAGTCTGATTTTATAGCCACTTTTTTATAATCTTGGTAAAATGTCACTAAATATAATCAAATGCGTAAAATGAAAACAATTCTTTAGTTTTTGACGGAGATTAGTTCAGAAAAAACTAACTTCCTGAAAATTTTGCACTGACATACTTCCATATACAAAATGTAAAAGCAAAAATTCAAATAAATCATTGAAAAAGACAGTTGATCTTTGCTTTGTAAAAATTATAATACATGTACATGCAGTACTGTACTCTCATTATACAGAACACCGACATAACAAAACTTTAATTTCAAGAAGTAAAATCTTTGGTCCCATATCTTGGATTTCCATTGTATTTTATTGTTTTTGCAACCCTGATGCAAAGAAATTTTGTTACAAAGAAAAAATTTGATGGGTCCCAAGGACTTCTTTTTATTGAGAGTGCACTGTACATGTAGTTTAATCTGTCATTATGATTCATTGTCCAATTTCACGTTTTTTTTTGGGGGGGGGGGGGGTCAACCTAAACATACACTGGCTTTGACTTCAACATGATATGTACAGAACTCCAGTAGTGTTCCTACAACCTGACTTAAAAATTGTCCATTATCAAATAATAGTACAGTCCTTCGCCAAGTCGCTTCGCAATATTATCGCCTATCTTGAATACTTTGACAGTCCAAATTTATTCTGTGCATTACAAACGGTTTGTTTTTCTTTAGTTGATATTGTTACTTCAAATTTACCCATCTCAAACACATTTTAGAGCCCAGGAATCACACATGTTTAATCAGTAATCACGCTTCTCCCCCCCCCCCCCACCAAACGGTCATTCTGACTTTTATTATATTGACCTTTAACCCTGCTGGTCAGCTTGATCAAAAGATATCATAAATTTCCCATTTTCTCCCCATTTTCATTTCTCCATGCATTAAAGTACATTATAAAATCTCTCTCAGTTTTGTGATACTGTCAAGTCTTCATTTCTCTATACCTTCATCCCTAAAAAATAAATGTATACAAAACTGTAACAGAATATTGTCTAAGTGATGTATTTGTGAGGTCCCAGAGATTAGATTTAGTAAAGTTGACTATATATTTTTAAGGAGCAGTGTTATCGATTTGCACAGTTGGAAACATTTAGTTTGCATGTGAACAGGAAGCAGAGTAGTTACAATTATAAATATACAGTATCTATACATATTTTTTTGTATATATGTCAAAGATTTGGCGAGATATGCACAAATGAATATTTTTATTAAGTGGGCTTCCAGTCAATAGACTTTTAGAACAAATCAAATTCTTTTGGCAAGCATGGCTGAATTATGAATTTTGATTACAGTGCACTCTCGTTATAAAGAACACTGATACAGTGCACTCTCGTTATAAAGAACACTGATATAACGAAATTTCAGTATAAAGAAATAAAATCTCTGGTCCCATATCTTAGATTTCCTTTGTATTTTGTTTTTGCAACCCTGATACAAAAAAATTTCATTATAAAGAACAAATTTGATGGGTCCCAAGGATTTCTTTATCGAGAGTGCACTGTATAACAAAATTTCATTATAAAGAAGTAAAATCTCCGGTCCCATATCTTGGATTTCCTTTGTATTTTGTTTTTGCAACCCTGATATAAAGAAATTTCGTTTTAGAGAACAAATTTGATGGGTCCCAAGGACTTCTTTATATCGAGAGTGCACTGTATTAATTCCATGTATCAAATGAAATTACATCTAAACAGCACACACATTTTGGTGTGGGAAATCAGAAATATACACAATCTATCTGTTCCAACTTCCAATTAACTTATTACAGCATACATAAAGCTACCTAGGATTTAGTATAGTGCTTTGAGAAATTTTAAGTATTAATTAATGAAAGTTGTTGTTTACTCAGCCCTTTCGAGTGCAAATCAAGAACACTGTCCTTGAAGGGTTTGTACACTTGAAACAACAGTAAACACTCCAACAAACACAATAGGACACATCATTTTCAAAATCTAAAAGGCAAGATTTTATTGGACTGTGGACATCAACCAGAGACACCACGTCTAGAAAGTAGGAGGGAGATGAGAGTACAGAACAGGAAAGTAGCTACTGAGTCATCATTCAATTTACATAGTTAACATACTAACACCCATGTAACTAAAGTCTACTTCTCTATATATGTATATCAGATTATTACCGCATAATTGAGATTAATTATGCCACACCTTTGATCATGAATAGTTCCGGACAATGAGTCCCAATTTTACAGCAGAAACCTGGCAGATGTACTTTTTTACTGGAATGATTGAAGAATAATCTGTTTCACATACTTCTCAAGAATGTTTTACGTAATTCATATTTTTCTTCATTCTATGATTTTATTTCATTTTTGTTGTCTTTTTTTTTACAAAAAAATATGCCTCTTCGCCGAAAGATATCCATTTAAATTCTTGCTGAAATACTTACTAGTTACAAGCAATATTCTATTGACAGCTATGAATACTTTCAGAGGAATAAACTTTCTCTCTTTACACAGCATGGAATATATTATGTTTACATACATATTTCACACAGATGTACATGAGCATCAAATTCCATTCATTTGTACAGCAATTTCAATCAAAACAGTTTACACAAAACCAAAAGAAATTCTAATATAACATTATTGCCAGCAATTCGCTACCACAAGTCCACACATTATAGTCAAAATGTGCAGAAAAGTGAGATAAATGTACAGACATAAGTTAATTTCAAGCTCATAAACTCTAAAATACCAAATTATCTATTAGTTACCCAATAAAAGCCATGTTCTGTCAGAAATAAATGATTGTAATAGCATGCATTAGAGATTTCATGGTGAAATAAAAAGAAAAGCACAATATTGTGTACAGAAAACGACATATCTTACAGCTTTGCACACAGCATTCAAAAAATATTGACATTTGTAAAATTTGTAGCAGAATTTGATTGCTTTGCTATAATCAGATCAATATAACATTCCAAAGTGTTATTCAGATTGCAGACCAAGTATCCTTTTTACATATACTTCACATGTCAAATCTATCTTTAATATTTCTTGCATTTGACAAAATAAATACATTCTGACATAATACACATCTCTTCCGTTTACACAAATAAAACAACTGCTTGAAGAAACTCTGTATAGTTATTTCATCATAAAAATGTATACAAAATACAATGTACATGGGACAAAAATGTAATTTTATAAAGCAGGTGTCCCCTCTGTGCCTCTTGATCAGAACGTGCAAGGCGTACCAGTATATTACAAATGAAATAGGACAAAATACACAATTATTAACATGTGTGTATAATGCAGAAAAGTGGACAGTTGCAGAGCCACAGACTTTAACTCACCATTTGAAGCTACTTGTGAGTCAAATCAATATTTACCCCCTCATTTTGGACAGAAGAGCTAAAACCGTGTAAACAGCAGATAACTAGTCTTTCCAATTAAAGTATCAGAAGCTGAAAGTAAAAGACAATTTCATTGCCATCAACATGTCATCACAGAACAATCCGAGTATGAACAATGTTTAACAAGTAATTCTTGCATCACTTTTCTTTGCAGCAGCAACACAACACTGTGCCTACATAAGCACTGGAAGAATGCACTACTTGTACATGTTTTGGCACCAGTAAGAGGCACTTATCTAACACAGTGTGTATTGTTAACATATTTGGTTAAACTTGTTTTTGTTTTTATAAAACACTACCAACACTGGCCACGAAAAAAGAGTACATACTATTTCAAATGTATAGATAAATAAGACAAAATAATAACTACTCTTTTGGGGGATTATCTGATAAAATTTGGAAGCACTGCTGTTCAGCATATTTTGACAAGCAAAAGTGTTTATATGTGCAGCACATTTATTGTGAAGTCCACTTAAATTTAAACCTTTTCATTACTAATGTAAATTAATTTTTTTACACTAATTTGATCACCTGCTGCTCCAAAGCCATATTCCCAAAGACTACTGCATTCTACTTCACTTTCTGCACTTTTACTTCAGAAAATTATCAATTACACATTTCATGTGGATATTTGCAATCATACAAAACTAGGGTGAAACTTTGACAAAGTATGACTTGTGTTAAAAGCAAAGACTACCAAATTTATTGCAATTTCAGGTTTTGTCTTGCTTTGCTTTTTGGAGGAGGGGCCAAAGTTTGTACATATTGTAAATGTACTTTATCCATTTTCCATATGAGAAGGGCATTACATATTTGCCAAAAGGTGGAGAAAAAGAATAGTTCTTGTTCATTTAATTAATTTCTCAATGCTTTCATGAAATAATCAAGTAAAATAATACATGTATTACCAACTTTTTAGTGCTTCATTTGAAAGCAGTTGTTCAACTATACCAACAGTATTAAATACAACACAATAAGTTTGTACTTATTGTATTGTACTTTTGTATTCATAAACTGCTCAGATTTCAGTATACAATTTTAAAAATAAAATATGTTATCCAATCAGTCTTAACCAGAGGGCATTAGTTTAACACAGCAATTATTATCATAGGTGCTGGATGCAAATTCATTAGTTACAAAATCTAACCTAAAATTATTTCAGCATAGTAAATGTGCATTAATTATTGAACCTTTGTAACAACTGGAAACATAGATACAAGGATTTCCTTGTTCAATGTTATAAAGGTGATTATGTGATACATACATTTGTATAATTACAACCTTCATAATGTATTAATCAATCTGTCACAATCCTTTATTACCCGTGGCCTTACGTTCCCCGTAGTTATTTCTCACATGGTAGCAACAAATATTTAAAAGAATGATTTCAGAAATTCAACATCACAAGTGCACAATAAATGAAAGAAAGTGGGACAGAACACAACAAAATGCATAAATAAATTCTGCATGATAAATTTACAATTTACAAATGCCTCTCACGGACTGACATAACTTAAGCTGCTGTGCGACAAAGTACATAGTCGATCATTTTGAGTGATCACTTCAGCTCAATTAAACACATAAATTTAATAGGCACCAATGGGATAAAACATTTCCCATTCTTCCATCTTTAACTTTCATGAATGTTATGATGCTTGCAAGTAAAATATCTCTTAACATAATTTCAGCATCCCAATGCATCATGACATGTCTCTTTTAAAGCATGAAAAGATTCCAGAATATGTGCTGATCTTTCAACAAAATTGTCCAAATATCACGCAACCAATTCATTGTTCAACAGCATTATGCATAATCTGATATGACATAAATAATGCAACAGCCATTTTTTTCATTGATTAGTCAAATTGATAGTACATTACTTGTTCATGACTGTCAGTGATTAATTTCAGTTACCCCAGTGTCCATACAGTTCTGAATGTAATAAATGTCTCAGTACAGAATAAACTATATCTTGTGGGTATTCAACAACATGATTCACTCACTGATCACAGAAATGTTCACTGATGCGGTAGTTTTAATACTGAAAATATTTGAAATCCCTGTACCCTGTTGTTGTGTCCTTCCTGGTTCAGAGGAAGCCGACGCCCACTGCTACGAGTCCCCAGCTTCTGGCCTCTCCATCAGGGGTGCTACACAGTGGCCCATTGCTACTCCCGCCATGGCCTGGGCAGCTGCAAATAAACACAGAATAACGACATACAATTACCAAATGTCCCACATTTGCTCCGGCAACAATTGCTTCGTTTATTTTGATGCACTAACCCTGACCTTAACCGTAACCTACACCCACACCCACACCCACACCCACACCCTAACCCTATTCCGAACTGGAAGCCTAATGGCAAACCTAACCCTAACTCTTTGTCTTCTGAGATATTGTACCCAGAGCAATTGTCGCCGGAGCAAATGTCGGACAGTCATATATTACTACATCATTCATTGTACAGTTCATGATCAACCACTGGTCAATAGAACATCATGTGACCACAAAAAAAAAGAAAGAAAGAAAAAGTGCAAATTGACTTCAACCCGTAACCAGCAGTAATATGCAGATTAGTTACATCAGTTACATCAGTTCCGTTTGCTAAGAGAAATCACACTTACTTGGACCAATCCAGGTATTCGATAAATAAGAACACAATTTTTGCATACTTAACATTTGTATCTTATACACAGGATTTCTGAATTCTGAGCATTTCTTTAGTCTTGTATCACAATGTCACCCTTGAAGTGGTAATGGCCCTGTCACACCTTGACGATTAAGCCAGCATATGCCAATGTATCAAAATTTGTCATAAAGGTTGGCATAGGCTAAAATATAAATTTGTTTTAAACGACATTTACCAATTTTTCACCCTTTATACAGAAAAACATGTAAATGTAGGTGATTAAAACAAAACCAATATACACCGCCTTAACCCTTTGGAGAATAAGTATGAGTTAACTCGTGTTGGAGTCTATGGGAAATGCATGTTATAGCAAAATCAAATTAGGTTTTATAACTTGAATGGTTCATTTGTACAACTAACCTTCTCTTTCTTTCCTACGGAATTTCTTTCTCCGCCTGTCAATACTTGCGACTTCAGCTTTGAGTGACATGTAGATCTTGCGCAGCTCTGACAACTGCCGCTGGATGATGGATATTCTCTCTTCAGGATCTTTGACGTGACTTAAATCTTGAGGAGAAAAGAATGTAAATAAAGTCAAAACCACTGAAGGCAACAAGTTTTCATTTATTAAAATCTGTTAAAGCACATAATATTCTTGAATGTCACTTACTAATTAAAAATGATAAAAAAAATAAAAATCATCACAACATGAAATGGTAAAACACAGTGCTTTTTTTAAAACTTTTGTCTTGACATAATAAAACCACATACTTTTAATCATTGAAAGCAGAAAATGCAGAGTCTTTTTAACAGATACATGCTAGTTACTTATTCGCACCACTGTATATTTGTCTAACAATTCGTCAGTGGTTTCACGTACCGGCGAATGTTTGATTTGTTCGATATACAAGATTCGCCAGTATGTAATGTCACCGACGAATTTACTGACACCCCAATTGGGGCTGTGCTCATACAGCCCACTTCAATTATAACGAAGTCCTCAGGACCGGCAGTTTTCTTTTGTTGTATCGAAATTTTGTAAAAGTACATAAAGATATATAGATGATAATTTTTGGACCTGAATTTCTACTCATTGTAACAGGAATTTCGTTATAAGTGCACTGTATAACCATAAAAAATTATTCATGTGCAAATTAATTTGACTCAGGTGCACATTTTGGTTAAATCACTTGGATACCATCAACAGATTTCTCTAGAAAACCCCTTTTCAATTGTACCATTTATTAAATGACACTTCAATATACATTTGGTTTCATGGTAAATTGTTATTGATAACATATATTTTAGTTCATTTCTGTGTGATTTTATGTATTCTATGAACATGTCATCAATGGTAAGACATTACAAAAAGTAGACAAAACCAAATAAACATTGTTACTCTACTTACCAACAAGGAAATTCCACTTGGGTTGCCTCGGTGTGCCCTGGGACTTGCTGGTGTCTGTTGACTTCGGCGCTGAATCACTTCCAGATCGGTCGGCAGCAGCTGGCTGGTGCTTGGCGGCACTTGCTGTATGTCTGCTCTCCGATCTGCTCTCATCTGTATCACTGCTACTGTTGGGAGAACGCTCTTTGGTAGAAGATCGGCGTCTTTCAGATATTGATGATTGTCTCCGTCTACTGTGTTTCCTGCGTTTCTTATGGGAGTGAGATTCCGATTCTGAGTTACCCCTACGCCTCTTCTTGGGTGAGGTGTCATTCACCTCAGGTTTTGCAGCAAGTGTAGAGTCTTTTGTTGAACCAACATTAAATGGTATTGAGGGATTCGGCATAGAAGCACTCAAATCGACAGATCTGCTTGTGGACATGTCTTTGTCACCAATACTTGCTACTTCAATCAAAGCATCACTGTCACTTTTATTACTACTTTGCTCATCAGCCTTGATCCTGATGTCTTCCTCTTGAGATGGTGATGAGGGCATCTTGGGTGAACTTTCTGGTGTGGTTGGAGGAGTTGTCATGAAGGATTTGCTTGTTCCTTGTATGGACTTCTCATCCAATGAACTACTTCCAGCATCACTGTCGGTATTTTCCAGAACCGTCTTCAAGCTTTTTTCAGCTGCTTTCTTATCTTCAGCTTTGTCAGATTTCTTTTTATCATTTCTTGCTTGCTTCCTCTTAGGCGTTTTCTCCAATTCTTCCGATTTCGTCTCAGCTTCTTCGGTCTCCTTCTTCTCAGTTTTGACTCTTTTCTTCCCATCAAGACTTCTCCCTCGCTTTTTCCTGCCTTTCCTCTTTTCCGTTTTCTTTTCCATGTCAGATGTTGTCTCCTCATTTTCTTCCTTCATCACTTCAACTTCCTGTTTTACACTTTCTTTAATCTCTTCCTCCACTGGCACTTGCCTCTCCAAAACTGGTGTTTCATCCATCTTTTCTTGCATTTCATCTTCTTTGATGTCTGGTTTTTGCTCCTCCGTTTCAGTCTTGACTGCATCTGTCTCTACCTTTGCAACTTCTTTTGCATCCAATACAATTCTTTTTGTTCTTTATTGTCAGTTGCTCTATTACTTGATTTCCTTAGTCTCAATTTTGAATCTTTCTTGGGCCGTGACCTGACTTCTTCTTTCTCAGCTGACATATTGACTTCTTCGACCTTCGGGGCTTCAGTTTCTTCATCGTGTGGTGATGAGTCAGATGCCTCGGGTCCAACCTGAGCTGTTAATGTTGGAGGACCATCATCAACATCATCTTGCATATCAAGTGGTGGTTTGTCGTCACTGATTTTGGTTAAACCTACAACGTTCTCTTCAGACAAATTAATCTCATTATCGTCATCTTGTCTCTCCTCTTCCTGGCTCAATTCACTTACATCTTTTGCTTCTGTCATGTCTTTGACCTGTGAATCTTCACTATCTTGTACCTCTGGTGGACTTTCTGACTGATCGTCAATGTCATCATCTACATCACTGTCAGAATCTGTGTAATGAAATAAAGATAATTCACAAATCATTAATTTTGGTGACATGTACCATTCACTTGACAATACCTGCAGTAAATAAATATATTGCACGCTATTTCATAGTCATACACTAGATGATTTCATTCTACCTGGGAGGGTATGTCTTCAATTGTGAATACATTATGGGATGTGATGATACAACACACCTGGTAGAAGGGTATACATTTTCTATGTACTTTCATTTTCTGCAATTTGTGTAAAGTCAATCACAATTAATAACCGCAATTGCACTATGATGTTTAACACGAACAATTTTCCTGTTAGAATTCATTAACATGTGTAGATTTTAACAATTGTAAAAATTACTTTTGATAGTGATATTTTCTTAATTTACTGCTGAAAATTCATCCACTAAGAAACCTACAATATGACTTAGTCATTTTAATTACAAATAAATAATAATTAATATTTACATACAACATTTACATAGCGCCTAATACAAAAGTTTATACCCATAAAACACAATACAGGCAAACCCCGTTATAACGAGCATGGGTATAACGAGGACCCGCTTAATTCGAGGACATTTCTTGGATCCCAATTTTTCTTCCATAGACCTCCGTGTATTATGCTTCTCATATAACGAGATCGGCTATAGCATATTTTCGGCTATAGCGAGGTAAATTCCCAGCCTTAAAATAAAGAAGAACAAAGGAAATTGACCCTGTTATAGCGAGCATCCACCTCAATTTACGTCGGCTAGCGAGCGCAACCAATGTTTCCCGCTGTAAAATGAACTCCTCAAGCAAGAAGTTGATGAACAAGCCCGGCGTGCTACACCACCGCGCGTTGTACACACTTCCTATCACAGCGCGAGGACCCGTGTCAGATAGTCACTAAACTATAACACACGTGTTATATTGAGTGGTGCCAGCTAGCACATGTAACTGGGTGACATATCCTTCCCGCCCGTTGCACCATTTTCGGTGACGGAGAAGTTGAAATCATCATTCACTTACATTTTCAGCTCTGCAGTTTCAGTTCAGTGACTTACTGTATATATTTGCAAAACTAGAGAAAACATTGCAGTAGCGGTCGAAATCTTGTTACATTAATATGTAGTACCATATGCATAAATTTGTGTGTGTTTTCATCATGTACTTTTATAACGAGCAATCCGCTATAGCGAGGAAAAATTGTGGGTCCCGACGTCCTCGTTGTAACGGGGTTTGCCTGTACCTTCCAAGTTGCACGACATATCAAGAAAATTAGGTGTTGGATGATACCAGGGCAATATCAACACATCCAATTTTCATTTCATGATCACCTGACACTGCAGGATATGTGAACTTTGCCAGAGAGAGAGTACATGATACATGTGCTGAAATTCTCAAGGACCTTGCATTCTTGCACACACAACTAATCTCATCAAGGTTCTTTTCAATCTGTTGAGACCATGAAAATAGTATGCAATTTTCTTTTTTCAAGCAATAGTCACAGTGCATGGAATTTGAAGGTGTTAGTTGGTTTAAAGACACTATATAACATTGTGGAAAGCCACATTATAAAAATTGTTAAACTTTGCTATCTGACATATCTGACAGTGTTTGAATGGATTAATGAACACCCTAGAAGACAAAAGTTCAGAAGGTTTTGCTGTCACTCATAAAATATCTATAGATAAAAATCGGCACATGAATTATTCTCGGCTGATTAAAATTCTGCAACACAGCAGTCTACGGGGCAAAACTGGAAAGGCCACTAAATGATTTTCACTGTTGAAAAATACTTAATGATTGCTTTGAACTGCAATTTTTTCAGGGCTTCATTTTTAGACATAATCAGAGACAGTTGTAGCATGGGATTGGGAATCATGAAGTTCACATTTTTAAACTGGAAACATTGTTTTACGATGCCTGTAACTACGTAAATTATAGAAGTTTCGACGATTACCTTCATGTGCTTCTCTCCTGTATTCACTGTGTCCAGATGACCTCCTTGGTTTTTTGCTGCGACCTCCTGGAAGGAAAGAAAAAAGAAAGAAAATCAATAAACATGCATGTCAGCAATTAAGTTATTCATTAGTTTATCAACTCATTGGCGACTAAATACAAGATATCTTGGGTAGGGGTGTATGGATGATGCATGTTATATTTAAATCAAATCGTCTACAACAGGTCAAGAATCATCTTTGAAAATGGAATATGTTAACCTAATTTCATCAAATATTACAATTTAATAACAACAAGCTGTCAACACAGAAATTCTCAAAAGAGGTTTGGCATAGAAAGTGTCAAAAGACGATTCTTGCTGTGTTCTAAAGTGTGAACATAAAAGTAGCAACTCTGCATTCCATCTTGTAAGAGACTTAAAGGTAAATGACATGATTGGGGGTAGTCCTCACCTTGGGCTGAAACTACTCTAGAATCAAGTAAACTATGCAAGGATTCTCCTGTGAAAATTTTGTAGTCAAACATTGACTCATTCTAAAATAAACAATGTCAATATCACTCGTAGCACGGAAACCTGCTGTGTGGCTCTCTATGGGGCTTATTTTTACCGTCCCCGGATAAAATTAAGATACTCCTATGTTTATGCTTGATTCTCCTGAAGTAAACAAATTACAGACAAATCCTCCCAGGTGGGAGATCCACTCCTGCTAGTGTATAGTTGGTATATATTTCAACTCATTTGGTATTTGAGGCATTTTCAAGTGCTCCCAATCATGTCACTAACCTTTAAGGGGTAACTGGTTAGAGGTCTAAACTCATCACACATGTTATCTTACCTGCAAGCCCACTGGCAAATGGTGACTCTGTGAGGCTCTTTCTGTCTGATCTCATTGATCTGTGTGTATAGGTGGGAGCAGGTGATGGTGATTTGCCCTTGGCACCTCCAGAAGACCTTGGTGAGTTTTGCTGGCCGGGTGATGCCTTTGTCAGTGATGGACGACCTCTCCTAGACGTAGGGGTTCTCTTACTCTCCTTGATGGCTTTCTCCTTTTCTTGTTTCTCTCTTTCAGCCTCTTTTGCCTTTTCAGCCAATTCTTTCTCCTTTCTTTCTTGTTCTAGCCTTTCCCGTTCTTTCATTTCTCTCTCCTGCTTTTCTTTCTTTTCACGTTCTTGCCTTTCCCGTTTCTCTCTTTCCTGTTTTTCTTTCTTCTCTTTTTCTTGCTTTTCCTTTCTCTCTTTCTCTAATCTTTCCTTTTCCTGCTTTTCCTTCCGCTCTTTTTCCTGTTTCTCTCTTCTTTCTCTTTCTTGTTTTTCCTTCTTTTCCCTCTCTAGTCTTTCTTTCTTCTCCCTTTCTTGACGTTCCCTCTTCTCTCTTTCTTGCTTTTCTTTTCGTTCTTTCTCAAGCCTCTCTTTCTCCTTCCTGTCCTTTTCTTGCTTCTCTTTCCGTTCCCTTTCTAACTTCTCTAACTTCTCCTTTTCTTGCCTTTCCTTTTCCAGTCTTTCTTTTTCTTGTTTTTCTTTCAATTCCCTTTCATGTCTTGCTCTTTCCTTTTCTTCTTTTTCTCTTCTTTCTGCTTCTTCTTTCTCTTTCTTTTCTTGTTCTTCCTTTTCCTTCTTCTCTTTCTCAATGTCTTTTTTATCCCTTTCCTTGTCTGCTTTCCCTTTAGGTGTAGGTCGTTTCTTTTTCTTTTCTGCTGATCCAACAATCCTATTCTTTTTCACAGCCTCATCATATCTAACATTCCAGCCTGTGTAATGGACGGTGAAGACATGATCCTTGCCCTTCAATGCAATATCCACAACCTAATTGTAAAGAATAAAAAAATATCAAAAGTTTACAACTTTTCCTTTGATTCTGTGTGAGTAACAAATGCCAAGTATTTCAATGAAAAGAAGTACTTGCATTAATCATACTTAAGTTATGAATGTAGTTCCTGATATACCACATAGCTACAATGTCTTCAAATTGACAGTGTTACAAGAACAATGGAGTAAAAATATGTATGAATAGTCCTTTAAAAAGTCCCAGAAAGTTTCTAATGTCATAATCATTCACATGATCAACAAGACTTATGTTGACAATTCCACTCGTTCATGTCACTTACAGGTACATCCCAAATATCACATTTCCTCTGAAATTATGGAAAATCCTCTTGCAGCTCGTTATACATATTATATACTTCCATTATCAAGCTTAAAATGCATTTGTAATGACTGGACCAATTCATGTATCTGTGCTGCCTCATTTTATGAGGTACAACAGAATGATGTGTCAAGTGCATATTCAGAATATACCAGAGACCAAACAACAGTAATATTTAAAACATCATGCATCCTTACCTTTGCTTCATATATCTTTTCAGTACGTCCTCGTCCATATTGTACTAAGACTCTTTCACCAACATCATAACCAGCATCACTGTATTAATTCAAACAAAATATACAAAATATTGAATAAACACCAACTGATATATCACAATTCAACTATTTTTTGCATGAATTTAAACAATTGGTACCTACAAAATGGGGGTACATTTTTCCAAAAAAATGTTGGTCACAATTCCAATACTTCGAGTAATATAGATCTCACATTTATTTGGATTAATGATTTTTCACATTTGCTATTAATATTTTTGTACTTATGACAGTTAAATTACTGGCATTTGTGAATTCTTGTGACCAATGCACTTTATACTATCCCTTGTTGGAATGATGTTGCCAATAATTTATCTTTATTCTTCAAGGAATGAACAAATTTTATCAAACATGAGGATGTTACATGTTTTATCTTGTAATGATGATCCATGTTATATTACTACTAACACAGTACATTGATAAAAAAACAAGGCAAACGCCAAGCATTGTCTCGCCTGCATATCGCAGTCATGACGAGACTGCATGTCAAAACTATGCTATATGACTTCTGAGGCTGTCAACAGTTTAGGGGGTGAATTGTGGTTCTGACAGTTTACATATGCAATAATGGTATAGGCTTACTATATCCCTAGGAAATCAGATAACACTAATTGTGTGTACAACATAGCACAGCGGCAGTCATGGAAAGTTCATTAACCTTTGAACTTTGACCTTATTCAAATTCGACTCATATTCGAACTTGACCTGTGCCTTCAAGAGATGGACCTCTGGTATAAGGTATAAAAAGTTATTGTGTGTACAACATAGCACGGTGCCAGTCATGGAAAGTTCATTGACCTTTGACCTTATTCAAATTCGACTCATATTCGAACTTGACCTGTGCCTCCAAGAGATAGACCTCTGGTATGAATTTGGTGATCCCACTTCAAAGCTATAGAAAGTTATTGGGTGTACAACACAATTGTTGACGACTACGCCGACACCGACGCCTACGCCGACACCGGAAATAGTGATACCTATGTCTCGCTCCGCTACGCAGGCGAGACAAAAACTACTTACTTCTCATGTACATCGTCTTCCTCATCTTTAGTCTTCTCCTTGGTTTTTCCTTTCTCTTCTTTTACTTTCTCTTTTCCCTTGGTCTCTTTAACTTTCTCCTTCTGCTTTTCTTCCTTGTGCTTCTCCTTTGCTTGTTCATCTTTCACTTTATCCTTCCCTTTTCCTCTTTTGTTTTCTCTTTTACATTTTCTTTTGTCTTCTCTTTTACATTTTCTTCTTTCTTCTCCTTTCCTTTTTCTTCCCTGATTTTTTCTTTCCCTTTGTCTTCTTTAGCCTTGTCTTTTCCCCTTTCACTTCTCTTCTCATCCTTGTGTTTGTCTTTTCCTTTCTCCTCTTTTTGTTTCTCCTTAATTTGCTCTTCTTTTGATGACTTTTTGCCGCTCTTTTTTTCCTTTTCTTGACTTTCTTTTTCTTTAGTTTTCTCTTCTCGATCCTTCTTTTCTTTTTCTTTAGTTTTCTCTTCTCGATCCTTCTTTTCCTTTTCTTCCTTCTCTTCATCCTTGCTTTTGGCTTTAGATTCCCTTGTCTCCCTCTTTGTCTCCTCCTGCTCCTTTTCTTTCTGCTTTATGATCATCCATCTCTTTCTTGATGGCTGCATTACAGAAGAAAACAATGAAAAACAAGAACCATTAACGTAGAAAAAAAAATCCAGCAAACACGACCTGGAATCGTTAATATCCCATGCTTATTTAAGGTCTATAATTTTCAAGTTATTGTTACAAAATGCTAGAAAATTATGGCTCAAGACCTGTGACTTCTCAATCTCTAAATGTTAAGTCACATACCGTAATAATCCTGTACATTAGTAATTAAATCTAAATCTAATCAAATTAAATCTAAATGATCCATATACCGTAAATACTTGGTGAAAATCTATTATTCTTTGAAAAATTCCTGCTTGCATTATTACAACACTGACAACAGACTTTTAACCCTCTGACCCCAAATCTTAACAGTCCATAGTAATTCATACATGTGCCAAGTCTCACAAAAATCTGTTGTTTCACTAAAGATACGGCAGTTATGAAAGTATTTCCCAAAGACGGACAAAGATGTGCCTAAATCATGATACCTGTGACACTTCTTTGTGGCAATGGCATTAGACTGATACTTCTGGGTAAATATAAAATGTTGATTCTACTGACATGAAAACTGAATCGTCAAAATAACATTTATGAACAATAACCTACACACTCTTGCAATGATTTCTTGTGCAGTGTGTAGCAAATGTGAAATGATAAACAAAATGTTTGTTTCACTCTATATTCTACACCCAACTGAATACACAATTGAATAATTATGTTGGATCTGACATTGGTGTATTGTCATGTAAATACATCAATTTTTAAACTAAATCTTATCTTTATCTAAATGCAACTGACCCGTCTCTTTGATGGTGACTCCTCCTCCTCTTCCTTGTCACTCTGTTCATCTTTCATCCCTTGTTTGATTGACCTCTGTCGGCTGATGATGGGAGGGGAAATCCATCCACGGTCAAACGATCGCCTCCGTGTCCGTGTGAAGACCCTTGGACCTGGGCCCATTTTGCGGTTGAATTCCTCAAATGCAAACAGGTATCTGAAATGAGAATGAATGATTTTTCTTTCAAAATGTTTAAATGAACAAACAACATGAAGGAGGGGAAAACAGAATATTCCCAAATTCATATTTATTCATGTCAAGATTCTTCAAAGTGTTGCATTTAGCCAGATATACAACACAGTTAATGAATCTTATCAGGTTTGATCAAGACTATATCAATGATCATGAAGTTTTGTAGAGTACTTTCTTTAACGGTTAAGTGTGTAATGCTTTATTGTCATGTGTTAATCATTTTATGTAGGATGGACCACACAAAATTTATAACAGTCAAAATGGGCCTAAAAAAGACTTCTAACAGTCAAAGTGGTCCTCAACGTAAAAAAAGGATGGGAAGCACTGACACACATCATATATCATGTCAAATTTTTGCTTTGATTAGAGACTCCAATTTAACCGGGATGTATGGTGGTTCCATTAATGATTTAAAGAAATAGTTCCATTCAATTCTTTTTTCAAACTCTGAACTGTTGAATTACAATGTGGCATCTGAAATCAGGTTCCTACTCACTTGTTATAGGCTGTGTGTATGTTGTATGGCTGTGGTGTGGCTGATACTGGAATACCCATTTTGGTCATGATATGCCTCCACATCTGGCGATCTGTAACCTTCCGACACCCTCCTTGGTCTTGCACCAACTTGTAGAGTTTGTAGAGGTTCAAGTCCCTGAAGCCTAGTACCGGTGGTTTATTAATTGGCGTACCTGGTGATATGGGAAGGGAGGAGTTGATAAATATTAGTCAAAATAATAGTCATAGTAGCAGAAGTAGTAGTATTAGTAAAAGTAGTAGTAGTATTAGTTGTAGTAGTATTAGTAGTAGTAGTAGTAGTAGTAGTAGTAGTAGTAGCAGTGATGCCAACCAGTACGGAATTTTCCAGGGCAGTTCTGGTCTTATTACAGTTACTAGGCGGTGCGTTCAACAACAAAAACATAGATTATAATAAGACTAGAACACGAATGACCTAAATAAATGAAACTACCGGACCAAATGTCTCGGTTACTAAAGTGATTTGAATGCAATGCCCAAATTGTAATAGAAATGCCGTGTTTACATTCACTGGTGAGTGACGGAACAAAAGGTTCGTTTTATTCATGCTTTTCCTCATAAGAAAACTTTTGGTTCAGCTGTTTCAAATATTTTTCTCATTCGCACTCTAATCCAATTTTTTTTATTATGTAACCTTTTTTATCCTGTTGGGTCAATCTTTTTCTGAGTCATTAAGAATAACAG
>JZLH01S0032934.1:0-13095 GCA_001188425.1 Eucidaris tribuloides
GAAGCTCCACAATGTTAGCCTATCACTTTAAATACATGTAGTCCTGAAAAACTGGAATTTTCACACTCTATCAAAAGGTATTCACAATTACATCATAGTTATTCATATAACATTATAATCTAAGTCTTTAAACGCTTATGACAGCTATAAAAATGAACTGTGTCACGCGAGTCACGCATTTGTGTCACGCGAGTCACATTTTCTTTGGGCCATTTCTCGCAACAATGGAAATTTGGCACAATCTAACTTACGCATGAATTGAGCTAGGGTATTCAGTTTCTATTTCAGCAAAACTAGCTTAAATCACACTTGTAGTTTCATAGGAAAATCAATTTGAATAAAGTACTGTCAAAATTCCTCTTTTTATCACTGTCACGCGAGTCACGTCAAAGAAATTGCAATATATAAAAAAGTATTGATTATTGAACAATCATTTCAGAACTGAATCATGTAATGCCAATGCCTTGATTCAAAAACATGTTAAATTTGGTTTGAATAAAGCCAGTTTGATAACAGTAAGACATTGAAACTTGAAATTTTGTTCAAATGTCACGCGAGTCACTATGGAATGGCTGATCTATCTATCTATCTATCTATCTTAATCTATCTATCTATCTATCTATCTATCTATCTATCTATGCTATTACTATCTAATCTATGCTATAATATATTACTTCCACTATCTTCTCCTTCTTTCTTTCTTTTTCTATAAGTCATTATGTGAAAAGGTGTGTTTTCCCGTTCCTGTTCGTGTGAGTGGTTGATCATGTGAAGATTAAATAGTTTACAGAAGTTGTAGCAAGCTGACCTTGATGCCCAATGAAGGGATCATCCCCCATGCAGAACGTGTTGATAAAGTGGCTTTACGCGAAAAATTGTTAGCATATTTTGCGCGCGGAGAGCGCCAAAAATTTGGATATCTTGGTTTCTTTTACCCCCTATACAAAAATTGACAAATTCTTAAAACGTAATGCAAGAACATGTTTAAAAAGTAGCGCAAGGCACTACAAAACCAAGCCAGTAACCAGATTTTAGATTTTTTTTTGAGGGGGGGGGGGTTCAAAAATCTGCGTGAAAGGACCTTAATTGTGCGAGATCGCGAAGCGACCGAGCGGGGGGAGGTTCTGGGAGGGGGGAATCCCCCCCGTCCCTTCCAGAGCAGGGATTTTTTTTCCATTTGAGCCCCCAAAACAGCGTTTTGATGCCTACCTCTCACAGGTATAACGGCAGTATGATTTTCTCCAAATACTAGCAAAGAGCGTATAGCTTGTCGTTTTCAGTGGATGGTGTTTACATGTGCTTGATTCGAACAGAACATAAGTCACTGAGTGAAAAAGACCTTAAACGTGACAAACGTAATTCTACTTGGCCTTTGTCCCACTCACTGGCGTAACCAGGATTTTTCAATGGGGGGGGGGCAGACATGGAGGACTGACTAAGCGAAGGAACGAGTTGGGATAGCTTTGGGGAGGGTCTGGGAGAGGGTTTCCCTTCCCAGGGTCCCAGGGTAAGAAAAAACTGCATTTTCACCTTTGAAAATCTATATTTTTGGCTCCCTTTATAGTGACAAATCAATCCGAACATTTCATCCATTTTTAATTCATTATTCTGGCTAATTAAACAAATAATATTTGCATTTTTACCTTAAAAAATATAAAAGTATATACTTTCAATTAGCAAGATTATTACAATTTTAGCGTATTAGACGTATTTTTTTTTTTTAGGGGGGGGGGGGGTCACATTTCTATTTGTCACAATATCTAATTAATGCCAGAATAACCACATTTTATATTTAGACCTATATGCTGGAAGAGTTTTAAATTTTTATGTGGGCAGGGCGAGTGAGGGATCACCCCAAAAGTAGAACGTGACGTTTTTCTTACTTATACCCCTAATAAAAAGTTGAAAAAATGCAAAATTCTTAAAACATAACGCAAGAATATGCTTAAATAGTAGCGCAAGGCACTACAAAACCATTAAACATACACAATATTCAATTTTGCGGCACACCTCGCACGAGAAATCGGTATCGTATATTGCAAGATTTGCGCGCGTAGCGCGCCGAAATTTTTGACATTATTTTTATTACCACGCCAATGAAAATATTGAGGCAAATATATTGTTTTGCTCCGCTTCCCTAAAAAACTGATAAATTGAAAAATTATATGTTTAGAAAGCAGCGCGAGCACTGCAAAACCATTAATTGTATTATTCTATATTACCACGCCAATGAAAATATTATGGCAGACATATTGTATTGCTCCCCCCTTCCTCCCCCCCCCCCAAAAAAAATGACAAATTAACAAATTATATGTTTCACGAGCAACGTTAGCCACTACAAAACCATTAAACCTACACAATATTCGGGGGGTTCGCTCTTTGCGAGAAAACTTGTTAACATATATATTACTGTAATTTTGCGCGCAAAGCGCGCCAAAAATTTTAACATTTTTCTTACTTTTGCCCCCGACAAATAAACTGACAAATTGAATCATTCTTAAACGTAATATTAGATGGCGACAAGATACTATATTTGTATCAACACATAATTACACATATGTTCAATTTTTTGCTGCGCTGTTGCGAAAAAAATTTGTCAGATGCTTGTATTATTGCACTTCTGCGCGCGTGAGCGCGCCGAAAATTTGACTCTTTCTCACTTTTGCCCCCCCCCCTCACCGAGCAAACAAATTGACAAATTGATATCTTCTTAATCGTCATGCAATAAGAATAGAGTGCACAGGCAGTTTACCACGTCCAATGAAATATTGCCCCCCCCTTCATCAAATAATGATTGAACAGCACCTTCGTGGGTGCCGTGATTTTTCTGGTGAAGTTCATTTTAGAGTTTTTTTTTTTTTTTACCGAGTTGGACCTTTGTTGTCGCTCGGGGGGCTCGGGGTAGAAGAAAATAAGAGCTGACTGGCTCCCCGAACACCAAACCCAACCCCGCTTAGTTCGAGGCCTGAAAACATTAAAATGTTACAATATTGAATTTTGCGCTTGGCTCGCGGCGCAAAAAAAAAAAAAAAAAAAATATGCTGGCCTACATTGCATTTTGGCGCGCTGGAGCGCACAAGCGAAAATAGGGCCGTGATCTATTATCGCACGCCACTGCATTGGGGCAAACGATTGTGTTTTGCCCCCTACCCCAATAAATACAAAAAAAAATACAATGGAACAAATTGTTTTCAAGCCTCTGCGGCTCTAAAAAAAAGTATATTAAACTTACAAAATGTTCCATTTTCGCGCTTTTGCGGAAAAAAAATGTATAGCAATATAATAATGCATTTTGCGCGCCGGATGCGCGCCGAAAATTTGGGGACCTTTGTTACTTTGGCCGCCATTTCAAGAAAATTGAAAAATTTCTCAAAACTACTGCAAGAATAGTTTAAAAAAAGTACCACCAAGGCGCTCTCTAAGACTTTCACATTTGTGGCGCGCATCACGTCAAACTCTCGCTCTCGACCCTGCCCCGCCCGCCTTCGAAATTGCTGACATTTTATTATGCTGCCAGTTTAAAACATTGGCGAAACATTATGTGTTTTGTTCCCCCCCCCAAAAAAAAAAAAACTTGACAAATTGTAAATATCTATTTTTAAATAAATGCGGTGCAAATGGCAAAAAAACAAATTAAAACTTACCCAATCTTCAATTTTCCCCCCGGGCGCGTTGCGCGGCTTTATTTTCCGCGCCGTAAGCTGCACTGGAAATTGTACATTTTTATTTGCCACTGGCAATTGAAAAATATTGGGGCTAAACACAATGGTTTGCCTCTCACATCCCCCCAAAAACTGACCAAATTGGAAAGATGTGATGTTTAAAAACCCGCGCAAGGAGCGTACATAACAAATTTAAAGCTTATTTTCGAAAACATGTTTCATTTTTTTGCGCGCTTTGCGAGAAAAATTGTTACAATATAATATATTATTGCAATTTTGCGCGCCCACCGCCGAAAATTTGTACATCTTTGATATTTTTCCCCATTCAAATATTTACAAATTCTTAATACTTAATGCAAGAATATGTTTAAAAAGTAGCACAAGCACTACAAAACCATTATACTTTCACAATATTCAATTTTGCGGTGCGCTTCACGCAAAAAAAAATGCTATCCCGTATTGATCGCGCCGAAAATTGTGGCATTTTATCACGCTAGTGAATATATTTGGCAAACATATACTTTGTACACCCCCCCCCCTAAAAAAAAAAAACTGACAAAAATTGAATAATTATGTTTAATCAGCAGCGCAAGGCACTAAAAAATGCACTTATTTTGCGGCACGCTTTGCGTGATCCTACTTTTTATTTTGCGCGCGGAGCGCGCTGAAAATTGTGCCATTATGAACTCGCCAATGAAAATATTGGGGCAAACATATTGTTTTGTTCCCTCCCCCCCCCTAAAAAAAAAAACCTGACAAATTGTAAAAATCTATTTTTCAAAAAGTAGTGCAAGGCACCAAAACAAATTAAACTTACACAATCTTCAATTTCATTACCACGCCAATAAAAATATTGGATCAAACATATTGTTTTGTACCCCCCCCCACTTAAAAAAAAAAAAACGCTAGCAAATTGAAAAGATTATGTTTAACAAGCCAGCACAAGGCACTACAAAACAATTTGCATATGCACACAATGTTAATTATTTTGCGCGCTTTTCGAGAAAATTGTTAGCATATATATCACTTCAATTTTGCGAGCGCAGCGCGCCGAAAATTTGGACATCTTTTCTTTTTGCCCCTTCCCAAAATTAACAAATTCTTAAAACGTAATGCAAAAATACGCTTAGTGTGAGCCTCCTTTTGATTTTGCGCGCGAAGCGCGCCGAAAATTGTGCCATTTTATTAACTCACCGATGAAAATATTGGGCAAACATAATTCGTCCCCTTCCCCCCCCCAAAAAAAAAACCCCTGACAAATTGCAAAATCTATGTTTAAAAAGCAGCGCAAGGCACTACAAAACCATTTAACTTATATTACACAATTTTACATTTTTTTGTGCACTTTGCGAGATAAATAGTAAGCATATGTTTTTCTGCAATTTGCGCGCAGAGCGCGCCGAAATTTTTCACATTTTTGCTACTTTTACCTCCCCTCCCCTACAAAGAAGTGGCAAATTGAATAGTTCTTAAAACGTTAGTATACACTAATAAGAATCATATTTTCTTTTCCTAAACAGAACTTGTTTGTAAGCATCATTTTATGCCATAGTAATACAATGCATTTAAAGGCATTGTATAACAATGTTTCCAGTTTAAAAATCTTAGCTACATGTTTCCCATGCTACCAGTGTCTCTGATACGGTCTAAAAATGAAGCCCTGAAAAAATTACAGTTAAAAACGATCATTAAGTGCTTTAAAAAAGTGAAAATAATTGAGAGACCATTCCAGCTTTCCCCCATAGACTGCTGTGTTGCAGAATTTCCTATCGGCTGAGATTAAATTAATGTACCAATTTGTATCTGCACATAATTGTATAGTGACAGCATAACTGTCCAAACTTTTGTGTTCTAGGGTGTTTATTTGTCCATTCAAACATCGTCAGATATGCCAGATAGCAAAGTTTGACAATTGTTTTTAAACGGGTCTTCCACAGTGTTATATAGCATCTTTAACTTAGAATCAAATAAAAATTCGCCGAAAACATACTCTTTCAGAAATTTTGAAACATTTTAAGATTCAGAGGAAATGCAATCTGCATGTTTTCAAGAATGTTTCCAATTACAAAAGAAAACTGTCCGAATTATTTCTCATTCTTCTTTTATTGCACACACGAGGCCACTCTTTGCCCAAGTGAATATTCTGGATGTCTCTGATTTAAATCATTATCATGTAACGTTGCAATTTATATATTTCTTTGTTCACAACACCAAATACCTCACCACATACTTTCTTATTTTCATTTAATTGTAATATTCATAATTATGATACAACTTCAGCATCTAATTATCATTTTCCTCATTATTTCAACCAAATTTTCAAAATTTCTATAAAGGTCCTGTTTTTTTAACAATCCTAGCAAGTAAGATAAGAGATAGTCCACACTTAATACATTTAAGGAAAATGTAAGCTATTCTAACTGAAAAAGCATCCTCATCGCTATAATTCTTACATATGTTTTTATGATATGTAGATGTGTGTGTGTTGTGTGTGTGTTGTGTGTGTCGGTTTGTGGGGGGGGGGTTTTTGGTGTGTGTGTGTGCGTGTGTGTGTGGTGTGTGTGTGTGTGTATGTGTGTGTGTGTATGTGTGTGTGTGTGTGTGTGTGTGTGTGTGTGTGTGTGTGTGTACTCGTGCACACATATAAACCGATGACATACGAATGAAATGTTACTGTCCAACCGATGACACACACCCAACCGATGACGTCATCGGTTCCCAGACTTCCCAGATAGTCCCAAATTACATGCTTTTGCATATAGGGGTAGTGTCATCAGTTCACAGGTTTCTGTCATGTCATCGGTTCTACAGTAAAATTCCACACTGTCATCGGTTCAGTGATGCGTATCCATGTGTGTGTGTCATCGCTTGTCGTGTAAAAAAAAATATGTCGTGTGTGTGTGTGTGAAAGCATCATTGTGGCTGTCGGTTGTGTAAACAAAGCATTATTACATACATAAAAATTCCAGGGGTGCTTCAGCAGGTAGCGGTATCCTAATTATTAGCCCATAGAGATATGTGTTATTTTTATCGACTTCGGCCCAGTTTTACGACAAATCTGAGATTACGCCAGACCTTGTTTTTGTAATGTTGTGTACCAATACAAATCATTTCATCTTATTTTCAATTTACACCATGTTTGCCAATAAACTTTTTTCACTACCCTCCTTTGAAGTAGAACAGTCCTGATAACCTTTGCCCCACCAAAGCACACAGCCATGAAAGCCCTATGCAAATGAGGTCATCAAAATTCATCCTCCAAATGCTAAAACTGCCAAAAATACCTCAAATATCACTCACTAAATCTGCAGACATTGTATTTAATTGAACTGACACCAAGAAGGCACAATCAGACATATAAATGGCATAATCAAGCATCAAATCAGAGTTTTAGTGGCACTTCAGCTGCAGGGACCACTGCTTCGCGTAGTAAACAGGTCATGCATATATTAATTAGGATACCGCTACCAGCACCCCCAGCACCCCCGCTTCCCAGGGCCATGTCAAGCCCGTTCCAGAGCCCCCGATTTTCGATTTCGGTGCGGCACATATAGGTATCACTTTGTAAGTCGAGTGCGCCCCCCCCCCCCGGGGTCTCTCACTTTATTTTCCTTCCTGGTTTTGTTTCCACTTTCTTTCCTTTTCTTCATTTTCTCTACTGTCTGTACTCTTATCTACCCCATATAGATGTGGGTTTTTTTTTTTTGGAGGCCTCTATCTAAACACTACGCAAAAAGTAACTTCCCCCTTGTTCAAAATACCATAACTTTTTAATGAAATAAGTTTTAGCAAAATAATTTGGCAGAAACATTTCCACACTCCTTGACTAACCTCTGTGTGAAAATAAGATTAATCCGTCAAGCCATGCATGAGTGAGCATGAATTAAAGACAAAAATGTCACTTTTCAAAATCACAGGAGTCATCTCTTATATCAAAATAATGGTAAATAATGGTATTTTTGCTTTATTTATAAGTGTGCTCACTGCTTCACACGTGATGTCCCCCCCCCCCCGCATTTCAAAATGGATTTGCGCCACTGCTTGTTAAACATATCATTTTTTTTTTAATTTAACAGTTTTTTAGGGGGAGGGGCAAAACAATATCTTTGCCCCAATATTTTCATTGGCGTGGTAATAAAATGTCAAAATTTTCGGCGAGCTACGCGCGCAAAACTTTCAATATACGCTAGCAATTTTTCACGCGAGGTGCGCATATAAGAAAAAAGTCACCTTCTTCATAGAGGGTGATCCCTCACTCGCCCTCCCCCACATCAGAATTGGCTACTCCTCCAGCATACATGTATAGGTCTAAATGTAAAATGTGATTATTCAGGCGTTTATCAGATATTGTGATAAATAAAAATGTGCCCCCCCTCTAAAAAAAAAAAATAAAAAAAAATACAATATGATAATAATCTCGCTAATTGAAAATATATACTTCATATAATCTTTTTGAAAATAATCCTTAATAATATTCATAAAATATACCTTTGAAATATTAATTTACCATGCCCAGAATCACGTCTTTTCCATGCGTATTTTCAAAAAGTTCCTACCGTGGGACGGGGGGATACCCCCCTCCCATATCCTCTCCCCGCTCGGTCGCTTCGCTCCCTCTCATGTTTCCGTCAAGCCCCCTGTAGCCCCCCTAAAATTTTGGCTCTAGAACCGCGCCTGATTCAGGGGCGGAGACTTCATGTGACGAGTCAGCCTTCCGGTTACTAAGCGGTTTCTCCCTCCGTTATAAAGCAAAATTAATTGGATTACGTAACAGGACGCCGTGGACGTTGCTTTGAGTCAAGTTAACTCCAGAAAAATGTCGAATTTGAAATAGTCCGTGTAAAAAAAATTATGCGCCCTTTTTCAGTGTACATACAGGTTATGCAGAGTGTTAATTTCATTGTAACGAAAAATCAAGAAAATAGACGCACAAATAGCAGAGCTTTTCACACGATAATCTGACCTCCAGAATGATTCGGTCTCATCACAGAAGTGCGTCCGTAAATTACATTTTTTCGATACTTTTGTCCATTTGTACAAGTTAAAACTTACATATCTTGTAAGTTGTTAGACATGAATGTATTACAGCTCAAAATAATTTTGCAAACGCCTGTGTTACAGCTTAAACTATCACTATGGAGAATATCAGCCCATACAGATTTCTTACAATCTACCGATGTAAAGACCTTCTCGGGGGAATTAGCCTTTTCGTGAGAGCGGGTACTTTTTAATGACAACCAACTAGTGGAAATATTGCAGAAGGTGTTGTAACTACTACTTACAAACTTACTACAAACGTTTATTACGAACCTGTCGTGAGTTCACGTTGATAACTTTTCAAATATTTACTTATATTTATTAAATGGAACGCATGTTCTAAATACGAATGAGAGAGCCCCCGATCTTTGCAATCACTCGCCACGGTACATGCTCATACGTATGCAGAAACATACCGGAAATGCCACATCTGCACAATAATGAATGACAATACCTCCCTAACATGGGTGTGTGCAAGGGGGGTCAGGAGGTTTGTACGAATCCCCCACCAAGCTCCTAAAAATTTAAAAGGTCCACATTTTTATCAAAGACATACTTTATCCGAGGGTCTTTCAGTGACATCAAAAAAACATTGATCAGGAATTCTTGCTGTTATTTCATTGTGAAAAAGGTCCAAAATATTATGGTGACGACAGTCCCAGAAAAAAAAAAAAATCCTGGATACACCCCTGCACAATGTCACAGTTTCATCACAGAAGTACGTCAGTAAATGGCGATTTTTTTATATTTGGGGTCATTTGTACAAGTTGAAACTTTTATATTACGTCAGGCATGAATGTTTTGTACATACATTTCACATTACCCTCAAGATAATTTTGCAAACGCACGTGCTACAGTTTTCAAAATCGGCTGTCTGAAATGGATTTCTTCGATTTTCTCCAATAATACTGAACGTATCGACGAGATTTTTGCTACATAATTAGCTTGACACTAAGGAAATCTGACCTGAAAGCCACAAGAAAATCGAGTGATTGAAACGCGTGATATAGATTTAGAAAGAATTGTCCGGTAAATGGAAGAGCCTTATAGCGAGAGGCTGTTTGTTATGAAAGTAAAAGGCCTTAGCAACCAGCAGGCTGGAGTGGGGGACGAAATCGTCGAATTGAGGCGAAATAAACATACACTCGCGACGGGGGGGGGGACGCCCCGAGGACACATACAGCAAAAAGTGGACATTTTGCATGTGACTTTAAAATCCCCCTCACGCCCATTTTTTAAGGTTTAAAGATTGTGTCATTGATTTGCACGTCAAAAAACATCCATATGAATGAAATCAGCTGAAATCATATACAATGTAAAGATTAATATAAATAAACACCTCTCATAGAGACTTGGGGTAAAATATTGAGTTTTGGTGAAAATCTGGACGGTTAAACTTCATCCTTTTTCAAATTACTCAGGAGCAAATTCAAAAAATCTGCGACGTCAAACGTGCACGTGCCGTTCCAAAATTGTCCGATCAGCCGTTAGCCAATGGTCGCGCGGGGGTTAGCCGTTAACCAATCACTGTTCGCTCCGCTGGTCTTGCGACGGTACACAGTAACCGCGATTCGCAGTTTGAGCAAAATTGAAACTCACGGAAAGAACAACATTCTGGTAACATGTCGTTATTAGTTTTTCTCATAAAGACAACAAATTCATGACGTATGGATCTCAGACTTTCAACACACCATTTGTAAGTACTATACTACCGTTTGGTATTGATAATGAAGGGTAGTAATGGACTTGCACATCCCTGACACAATCTTTAATAATCTAATTCAATCACATTTATCGTTTGAATAGGCTGGCCGATTAAAACATCTATTTAAAAAAAAATGCTAACAAAATCGAAAAAAACATTAAAATCGGAGGGGGGCGATCCCTCCGGCAGAAAATTTCCGAGTGGGGACACGCCCCTCCCGCCTCCCCCCCCCCCCGATCGCCGCCAATGCTCCCATTTAAGTCGGATTAAAGGAATTCGGACTGGCACTGCACCACACCCTACTTCGTTTTACTGACGGTCGTTTTAGACTGTGTTGAGTTTACTTACTGAAGTGAAAATTCGCTTCATTTTCACTGATTTCTGTGCTTGGTTGCCTCTTTAGAGTTGATTAATTAAGTTTTATAGCAAAACAGAAACCAATCGCTGCTATAGGCGAAGACCTCGATAGTAGCACGATCGTAACTTCGGTTTACAAAACCTTCGTTAACACGTTCATCACATTCGCGTATTTTCCTCATCTTTCCCGTTGGCCCTACAGGATCTTACTCGAATTTTCAAGGGTCTATATACCCATTAAAATCTTACGTCGATTTTTTTTTCTGGGCATGTCATAAAACAGATTATGGCCCGTGTTTCGTCATGATCACTTTTCATTTCTCAGAAAACACTTGAAATATGAAAAGCCTCACTGCATTAATAGCCTGACGCAACCCACATTTTGTGGATAACTTCGCAGGAAAAAAAATATCGTCGAAGGAACGAAATTGATTGAAAGTATAAATTACAGATTTTGAGGATGATAAGGTGAAGAAACATCGTTTTATATAAGATTTATTATTATTCATTACATGATAGTGTCCGTTGGCACAGTTGGGATAAAATATCACATTATATAAAAAAATATACTAAGGTGCAATAATTTCAGATTTATTTTGAACAGAATGTAGGTTCATCCTATACTCCTGTGCCATCGAGTTTCTTTCTATAATCAGTTCTGGAAAAAAATCAGCTTATAACTGTTAAGTTTTGTCGGAGGTTTCCAGCATATAGAAGGCAGGGTTTGTTAGGATTTCAACATGTGAAAAGGGAAAAAGAAACTGATAAAATACTATCCACAAACTGACTTCACAACTAATAAAAGACTGACAACCATGCATGGGCGTAAGTCCAGTTCGAGGATGATATGGTATGGTATTTATTTTCCGTCAAAAAACATAAAACCCATGTACAAATTACAAATTTAATACATTCAAAATGTCAAATACATCGCTTCTTAGTGACACTTACATGGGTAATGGAATTATTGTTTTACAGAGGGGTCCAGTATTCAAAATGACGAAATTACACAAACTGTGGGTATAAAATTTACGAAAGTACTGCAATGTGCAAAATCGCACAAAAGAGTAAAGAAAAACAAAACAAACTAAACAAAAAAAAAAACCACGAAAAAACATATTTAGAAATATACACTACATCGGGAAACCAACCCAGAAGCTCGAGGAGTGGGGGATGATCGCAATATTGAGCTGAAATTTCCTAATTTTGGGGACACCACAAAATCAATTCTTGAAAAGGGGAAACCTTCCAACGTGCAAAATATACCACTACCTCTAAACATTGACAAAGATGTTTTTTCACGCGTTACGCACTGAATTTCCGCTTCAAGTAAACAAAGAAATTAATAAAAAAAAATCCTTTCATTTTCAAGCTTTTGTTATTTGGAATAATTTACCTACATGTATTAGAGATTTGACGTCACTGCCGCTGTATAAAAGAACATTGAGTTTAATTGATAATTTTTAGGGGCCGAATACGGTGATCGGGGAGTACAGGGCGAGGGAGGAAAGTAGAGGGGAGGGTTGCAAGTGGGGGGGGGGGGGGAAGGGCTGTACTTTGAACCCTTGGTCGGTAATATTTGTCTACTTGAATTATCTGTATATTTTTTCATATTTTGTATTGTGTGTTTGTAGTTTGTTTAGCATTTGTAATTGAGATTTTGTTATTATTTGTATTATTGCGTATGTCATGCAGATATATAGCTCCATTAAGGCTTTGCGACTTTGAATGGGATTACTAGCACTCCGTTGAAAGAAATCGGAAATAAATAAATAAATAAATAAATAAATAAATAAATAGATAGATAAATAAATAAATAAAACACCAGGCAAAAGTTTTGTTTCCATGTAAATCCAAAATTACCCTATAAGCCTCTCCCATGTGCTGATATGGTAACTTATATATTTGCCGTCCATTCTCAGAAAAGTGTTTAATTTGGGTAATGACAAACTCCCCAAAATGACCTCACTGAATTCATTTGATTGTAAAATTCAATATTTGAAGTGTACAAAACAAGATTCGGAAATCAACTCTCTCAATTTTTTTATTCCGAAAAAAAAACACCCAAAAAGCACTTTCTGTAGTTGTAAGTTGTGGTCAATGTCAGCGAAACAAGCTGGCTGGCGAACTTGTATGGTGATGCAGACATTTTGTCAAAGACGATCTTTTGATAATGTGGTCCTATGGTGATTATGGCATGTCCGTCATGTCAGCCGGTATTATTATTTAGTCTAATTTCCAGTATTTAATATTGTATTAGTCACAAATTAACTTCATTCGTTTCTCATTTTAATATGATTCTTAATTGTAATCAAAGTTTTCTTTTTTCAATTT